>JAOYNU010142948.1:0-22437 GCA_026745395.1 Tympanopsis confertula | reverse complement strand
ATCTAACTTATCTTATTCTATATAGTCTTTTCTTACCTAAGCCTCGATAGTCTATAATAAAGTCTACTTTATATATAGTTTTTCTATTAAATAGATCGTCTAATAGTATTTTAGGAGTCTAACTATTCCGCGGGGTATATAATTTAATACTTTATACGTTAAATATATCGTAAATACGTATAGATAATATAAGGTTTAATTCTATAGTATTTCCCGATATTTTAATAGATTTAATTTAGTAGGGTCTTATCTATTTAAGTTATAGTTTTTAGTATAGTTATAAGAGGTTAATATTTTTTATACTAAGTAGTACTTATTAGTTAACTTTAAAATTATAGTTTTATCGTTTCTTATTATATTAATATACTACTATAATTTATACTTTTAGTAAGGCTTCTTTTACGAGATCTCGGTCTTTAGATATTATCTCCGCTCGAGTTTCTACCTCGTTTACGTATTATTATAGTATCCTTATAGTATTATATAGTATTCGAGGTTTATAACCTAATAGTAGTTTTACTAGTATCTATCCTATTATTATATACTTCGAGGTATTATATATAGCCTAAGTAAGGGCTAGCTAAGTATTCTAGTCGTCTTAATACTTCGTATAATAACTTCTTTAGTATTATTCTAAGACCTAATTCTATCTTTCGGTCTACCTATTAGTCTATATATAGAAACTAATACTTAATCGTCTTTTAATAGAGAGGAGGTTATAGAAACTAGACTACTAAATACTTATAAATACGGATCCTCTATCCGATATAATTCCTATTAGTAGTCCGTATAACTAGAATATTCTATTAAGGAATAGCTATACTAGATCTATACTATAAATATACTTCGAATAAAGTATATATTCTACTTATTTTATAAACCTATTTACTACTATTAGAATTAAATTATAATACCCGCCTCTTTTAGAGGATACTAGGGGTAAGTCTATAATAAAATTAATAGTAATCTCTTCCTAAAGTCCTTAAAAATAGATAAAAGTTTAAGTAAACTATATAATCTTCTTAGTAATAGTTTAAATACTTAATATATACCGTAAGTATATACCTATTTTTAGTATTTTTATTAATACTTTACTAGAAAAATATACTTTTTATACGAATTACTATTCAAAATACTTACTAGTATCTAGTATATAGATCGTTATAATATAAGTATAGTACTTCGATCTTTAGACTCTCTAGGATATATACTCTATTATTTTAGTAAAGTAAGCTATCCTTTTCTTACTAGATAATTACTTTAATTCTTCTAGATGTATTTTTAGTATAGGATACCTAGGATTATTTTTATTCGGTAATAAAAATATCCCTTTAATACGCCTTATAGAGTATATATTTAAGTATAGTATACTCGATATTATTTATCCTCGGGTTTAAACCTAGAACTACTACTTATAGTATTTCGCCTTCTACTTTTAAAGTAAAGTCGGTTATATTTATCCCGTTATTAATAGGCGATATTACGTACTACTTTTCCTAGTAATAGGAAAACCTAAAGCGTATACTTAGATTACTATAGTTATCCGATACTTTATTACTAGTCTCGAGGGTCCTATTTCCCTAAGCCGGGTATAGATATCCGATATAGAGATTTAAAAGGCTATAATATATTACTAATATACTAGCCGGAAACTTTAACCCTAAGCTCGAGAAGCTTAATTCTTATAGTATATAGGATTCTTTTCGAGTCGATATATTTTTAGTATATAGCTATAGTACTTCTATTATATTTATATATTTCGTATATTCTTATAGTACTTCTCTAAATTATAACTAAAATTAAAGTTTTAGTACTTATTTAGCTTTTCTCTTTTCCGAGGGGTTATTAAAACCTAGCCTTCTAGATAGAAGATCTACTAGATTCTTCTTCTTTAGAAGTTATATAATTATAAAGTAAAATAGGGCTATATAAAATAGTACTATTACTTATTTCGGGGATAACTAGGCTTTTAAAAGTAAGTACTTTAAGTTTAAGTAATTCGTATATACGTCTATAAGTACTATAATATATACGAGAAAATATCGCTATATTTTAAAACTTTTATAAATAGCTATTAGTTCTATATCTAGAGTATTATAGTAGAGTTCTACGTCTTTTAGCTTCTTTAATATAAAAGCTATAAAGGCTTATAGCCCTATTAGCTACTTCTAACTAAGTATAGCCTTTATCGCGAAATTAGAAGTATTTATCTCTATTCGGATCGGGTATTTATAGTAAAAATAAGCTAGTACTTTAGCTTCTATAAATACTTTTTTTAGTTCAGCTACTATACTTCATCTTTTTTCTCCTATATCTAGGGGTAGTAGATATCTTTATTTACCTAATACCTTTTTTTATCTAGGGGTAAGGCGTTTTTCTTCTATACTTACGGTATCTTCGTAGTATATTAGGTTATTAAGTAAAACTATAATTTTATTATAGTTCTTAATAAACTTTTAGTAGTATCTAATTAGTCCTATAAATAATATAATATCTTATATAGATCTCGGTTCTAGCTATTTAAAGATCTCTTTAATTTTCTTAGGATCTATACTAATCCCTTTAATTTCTACTATATAGCCTAAATACCCTATATAATCTATTTTAAACTCGTATTTACTAGGGTTTCTATATAGGCTAGTTTCTTATAAAGCCCTAATAATTATTTTAATATAGTTAACGTATTTTTACAGCGTATTACTATAGATAAGTATATTATCTATATAAATAATATAGTATATATTTATAAAGTTTTTAAAAATATCTTCGATATAGCTTTAGAATATACTAGGTATATTAGTAAGGCTAAATAGTATTACTAGATACTTAAAATATTAGTATCTATCTCTCTAGGCTATCTTCTACTCGTCTCCCTCGCGTATTTAGATCCTATAGTAGGCGTTTTTTAGGTCTAATTTAGTAAAGACTTAAGCTTTTAATAGTCTTTTTAGACTATTATTAATTAATAGTAGAGGTATATAATCTTTCCGTATAACTATATTAAATTCTCTATAATCTATATAAAGGTATAGAGTACCTCTTTTCTTAGGGATAAATAGGATAAAGGCCCCTAAAAGGCTATTACTTCGCCGAATCTATCCTAAAGAGAGTACTTATTCTATATACTTTTTAAGAGTTTTTAATTCTTTCTTATATAAGGGGTATATAAGTATATATTTAAATAATATACCTTCTAAATCGATTATATATATTTTACCTCCTAGTAGGGGTAGCCTATTTATAGCCGTAGTATCTAAAAACTTCTCTTCTTCTTTAGTCTACTAATTAGGTTATTCTTACGGTATAATTATAGTTTTTTTAACTTCGTTATAGTCTAATATATATACGAACTTAGCTATTATATTTTATAAGTATTTTAGTAAAATACCGGCTACCTAATAATCTATAGTACTTAAAAGGTCTTTTCTTTATATAAGCGCTAATAGAGGTAGTTTCTCTAAAAGTCTTTTATATTAAAAACTAATATATACTATTATAGTATTCTTAGTATAATATACTTCCTTAGGGGTAGTTATTAGTTCGATCCTATCTTAACCCTTTATTAGGGATTAGTATCGCTACTAACCGGTAGAGAACTAGATATCTAGGTCTACTTTAGCTAACTAATCTAGCCTAATAATTACCTAGTAGTAAAAGTCGTATATCCTTATAATTATAGTAATATAACTAAAGGTTTAGGTCGTCTCTTCTAAATCCGTAATTCGAGTAATTATCGTAACCTCTCTTTTCGTATTTACGCCTACTATTATTACTTAGGATTTAATTATATTTATTATAGGTATAGGTTTAACGCCCCTTTTCGCTTCTTACTATTTCGAGCTTACGAAGGCTTATAGTTCTACCCTTATATCGAGTAAAGTATTTATTTACTCCTATAAATAACTAATCTTTACTAGGATAAAGATAATAAGGCCTTTCTTTATAATAATAAGCCGCCGGGCCTAATCTTAAGTCCGGGTACTAGCTACTAATACGCTATTACTATTTAATTTCTCTTATTTTAGGAGTATATCTCTTTTAAAGGGTACTTTACTATAGTACTCGGTTATATATATAGATTCTTTATACTAAGTATAACTAGGTTACTTATACTAAAGTCTTATATAGCTTAATCGGTAGTATTTATAGTACTTAAACGTAGTATAATCTTTTTTCTCGGGGCTATACTTTTAGGGTACTATTATAATATAACTATAATAAGGGTATTTACTACTACTATTTTTAGTACTAATATTTTCCTTAGTTTAAGTAATAGTTTCTTCTACTAGCTCGTAGGTTCTTTTAATACCTTTATAATAGTTATTATAATCTTAGTTATTTTCTCGGGTCCTATCCCTATTATAAAGTTTCTCTTCTACTTATATAAAGCTTTTTAACTCCTATAATATAAGAAGTATCGAGCTAGCTCCCTATATAATAGTCTTTTTACTTTTCTTTATAGCTATTATATATATAGTAAATACCTAGAAAATCTTAGGTAAATCTTATAGGGTTTTTATTTTAATTTTAATATATCGTAGATTAAATTAATTAATAATTCGTCTTCTTTCTACTAACGATTTATAAGTATAGCTATAATATCTCTACTATATAAGTAAAAAGGGGTTAGTTCCGAGTCTAAGAACTTAAAGAAGTTATCCTAAGTAACTCTAGTAATCTAGTTATCGTACGATCTAGTTATATATATAATTTAGTAGGTCTTTACCTATTTTCTAAAATTAACTTATTTTAGGGTTACTTATTCTATATCGGTTTTAATTTTATATAAATCGATAGTATAGTATAGCTATTATAAGAAAGTATTTTTATTTTCCTCCGAGTTATTTTTAAATTTAACTAGTAAAGTAATCTATAAAATTATAATATAAGTTATAGTACTAATAGTAGTATTTTATTCTTTTTTTTAAGTAGTTTAGATAGTATAACTACTAGGATCTACTTCCCTTTATATATCCGGCTATTATAATAGGTCGGGGGTAATAATACCTCGGTCTAGCTATTACTAGTATTCTTCGACTACCTCTATAGCGTATTTATAGTATTATTCTTCTACTATTTCTTTTAGTTATATTATTAGGTCTAGGGGAGCGACGGGGATTATTACCGAAGGTTTATCTAGGCTCTTATCGATATTTTCCTAAGGGAATCGCTCTCTCTCTCTTTTATCGATTACGGATTAACTACGAGTAGTAATTATCTCGACTATAAGTATAATATACTATATTCTCGTAAATTTATAGTTTAATTATAATATATTAACTATTCGAAGTATATATATTATTACTATATTTCTAATATTTAAAACCTATTTAATTCGTATTAAATAACTAAGAAGTAGAGGTTATTCTATTATAACTTAGCCGGGGGTCTTAAAATCTAAAAAGTAAAACTACTATAAGTATAAAGACGTATAAATAATATATAAATAAGGTATAAATTAAATATAATATATAATACTATATTCTATAATTAATATAATATAATTTCTACGAGGAACTAGGTTTTCTTTTTCCGGGTAATATTTTCTTTTCTTTTTATACTCGTATATCTTCCCTTAAGCCTCTATCCCTACTTTAGGGTTTCTATCTTTAGGGTTAGTAGCTTTATCCTTACCTATTCTATCCTTTAGGGTTATATAACCCCCTAGTTAATACCCTCTACTATTATCTGGCCTATATCTAGTATCTGGTCATAACAGGAGACTTATTTATATATATACTAATAGCGAAATAACTATAAAAATAGCCTCGAGCCCGGAAACTATAAACCGAACTACTTACGTATATAAGTACTACTACTTTATTAAATAAGAAGTAGTAGATTAATATATTATAATTAAATTTATACTATAAATAAAATAAATAGCTAATAAATTAATAAAATACCTAGGAAAAGAAGGTTTTAAAACTTTCGTAAATACCTAAAAATAGAAATATTAATCGAAGTACCTCTTAAGAAGGAATAGTTACCTAGAGGGGGATTAGATAATAGGTTAGTATCGGGGAGCGTAGAAGGTAAATATATCGGAATAGCTTTACGATATTATATCGAAAGCTAATTCCGAGGGGGAGTATAAAGATATTATAGGTAAAAGGTAACCTAGGAGGATACTATAGTATTAATTAGGGATAACTAGCGATAATTAGGCCCTATTAATAGTTATAGTAGGCCTCCTAGGTAGATATCTACTACGATTAAAGAGTTTTATAGAATTAATTAAGTAAGTAAAAATTAATATTCGTAATATTAGGGTAAAAAGTATTACGCATAACCCTATATTACCCCAACGAAAGCATTAAAATTCCCACAGATACCTAATATATACCGTAAGTACGTACTTACTACTTAGTATCTTTATTAATACTAGGCTAGAAAAATATACTTTTAATACGAGCTACTATTCTAGATATACCCTAGTTATAACGGTCTACGTAAGAGGTGAACCTTTTTACGTAGAATGAGATTATATTCTAAGCTAAAGAGAAGGGAAGGAAGAAGGAGACCCTATAGGAGGCGTAGGGTTTTATATATATAACGAGGGACCTTTAAAAAGTCTAGAGAAGTCTATATAGTTTTATAAGCCTAGACCTAGGTCTCGGTCTAATAGAAGAGGCTAGTAATATATCTTAAGGTTTCCCTATACTAGGGTTCTAGAATACGCTACTACTAATTTACTAGTTCGATAGTTAAGCTACTAAGTTAAAAGTAGGTTCTTTAGAACGCTTAAGTTCTCCTAGTTCTAGAGGTAGTATTTCCTTATCGATCTAACTAGTATTCGTAGAGGTAGATAGCGGCGAAGATAATAGGGTATTAGGTAACTAGTTTATATATAGGGCTATTTACGATTAATAAGGGTATAGCCGAGGCTTTAGGGGGGTTTTAACCCTTTATATTAGCCCCCTTCTCCCCCCTTTTTCTAAGGTTTTATAGCTTATAGAACTTCTAAAAGACTAGATTCGTAGACTTCTAGAGCTTCGGTATCTAGAAAGTCTTCTAGGGGTTCTTTAGTAAGTTCTACGTAACCTTTCTACTTAACTAGAATACTAAAATAGCTATTTCTAAATCGGTAGTACTATAAGATCTTTTCTATAACCTACTCTCTTTTAATATAGTTATTAGAAGCTTCTAATAGTTAGATCGGGGGTAGTTCCGGGTAGGCTATATCTTAAGAAAGAAGTAGGTCTTCGGAGGCTCGGCGTAGAAAATCTACGTAGAAAATAGGGTAGATTCCGGGGGGGGTATTAAGGCGAATAATATAAGATCTTACTATACTTATAACCTTATATAATAGCGCTATCTAATCTAATTTCTTTAAAAGTTTAATAGTTCTAATATTCTTTAAATATAGTAGAACCTTATCCCTTATTTTATAGGATTCTAAGGCCTATTATAACCGATTTATATATTTCTCCTAGGTTTCTTAGGTATCTACTATTACTACTACTACTAAATTATAGTAATCTCTTAGTTTTCTAACTTATTCGCGCCCCTTTTCGGCCGGGGAGATAATAGATCTAGTAAAAAGTACTATATTAGGTTCTAGGGTCTCGAAGTAGTATCCGTAGCTTAGGAAGAATAGGGAGAATCTAGTAGATATAGATTTTCGGTTACTAAAGGTAAGTATCGTACTAGGTAGTAATATATCCTAATTATTTTAGTTAAATAAGTAGAATATTTATAAGTAAACCTCTAGTTCTATATTTAAATATTCTATAGAGCCGTCGGTCTAAGGGTAAAAAGCCGTAAATAAATACTACTAAATCCCTAAAGACCGGTAGACTTCTTTCTAGAATAAACCGGTAAACTAAGGTCCTCTATCGGAAATTATAGTATAAAGAAGTCTATAATATATATAGATATACTATAAGAAAGTATAAGTAATATCTAGGGCTTTTATTATTTTTATCGGTATTAATATAAGGCTTTTCGTAAATCTATCTATAACTACTAGTATAATAGACCTATTAGGGGTTTCGGGGAGGTCTACTATAAAATCTATAGATAGTTCTTACTAGGATCGTTCCGGAATAAGTAAGGGTTTTAGAAAACTATTTTTCTAATCTCTTTAGACTTTACTTTACGAATAGATCTAGTAGTTTCGTATAAAACGACGTATATCGGAGGATAGACTTAGCTACGTATAATATCTAGAAACTAGATCTCTTATAATTTCTCTACCGGGGTAACTAGTAATAGGGGAGTCGTAGATTTACTAGATAATCTTAATCCTAAAGGGCTCGAATAAAAGTATCTAAATTCGGTTTCTCTACGTTAAATAGTTCTCTATATCGATAGAATACTCGGATATAAATACCGGTAAACCCTAACTAGTAAGAAATTACTAATTACTTTCGTAGATAACTTACCGAATCTTCTAGTATTTAGGGTTCTTTTCTAGACCTTCTAATTATAGATTCGATAATTCTAGGTCTTCGAAAAGGGTCTTAAGGGGTCGGCGAGTTCGGAGATAAAAAGAGGCTCGTTTTCGGGTCTAGAGTTACTATCGGATATCTATATAGTTTTAACTTTTATTTCTAATCCTTCTAAGGTATTAGAAGGGTTAAAAAGTAATTAAAAGGTTCTACTAGATATTTTATCGTCGGAGGCGTCTTTTAGTAGATCTTAATCTCTTCTAGAGAAGGCGTCGGAAAAGACTTATATAGTACTAGGCCGGTAGATAAATTTAAACCTAAATTCGGATAGTTCTTTTCCTTACTATATTTATTATTCGGATAGATATTACCGGGTCTAGAAATAGATTAAATTCTAGTAATCCGTATAGACTATAAAATCTATACTTTTAAGCTCGGAATACTACTTTCTAATATATAATATAATAAATAGAAGTTCTTTATTATATATAGGGTAATTAATTTTAGTAAAGGATAACTTTCTCGAATAGTATCTTATAGGTCTCTAGAAGAGGTCTTCGAGGTCTTATTATATAAGTATACTTCTTAAAATATAACCGGAAGTATCCGCTTCTATAGCTATAGGCCTAGAAGGATCCTAGTTAGCTAAAGTCTTAGAATTAATAAAGGCTTTTTTAAAGTTCTCGAAGGCGTTCTAGTAGTCTATATTCTATTTAAAAAAGATATCTTTTCTAATTAGATTTATAAAAAGTCTAATAATATCCGAGAAGTCTTTAATAAAGACCTTATAATAATTCGCGAATCTTAAAAAGCCTCGTATATTTTTTATAGTTTTTAGGGGTTTTTACTCTTAAATAACTTTTATTTTTTTAAAATCGGTTTTTATATTTACCCCGGACTCGATTATAAAATTTAAGTACTTAACTTCCGGGGTTTTAAAACTAGATTTAGAGAAATCTAACTATAGGCTAGTTTTAGAGAGTTTCGAGATAATAGAACGGACTTTTTAATAATAATCCTCTTTAGATCCGTTAGAATAGATAATAATATTATCTAAATAAGTAGAGTAGAAGATATCGAGATATTCGCGAAAAATATTATTTATATATTATTAAAATAAAGTAAAAGTATTAGATAGACCGAAAAAGGTAACTAATTACTTTAAAAAAACCTAATCTAGTTCTAAAAGCTATTTTCTACTTATCTCTTTCGCGTATCCGGAGATAGTAAAAAGCCGATATAATATCGATTTTAGAAATCTACTTAGAACTAGTTATTTACTATAGAGTCTCTAATATAAAGGGTATCGGATAGGCGTCGTATTTCGATATAATATTTAACTTTTAATAGTCTACGTAAAAATATAAGCTATTTCCGGGTTTCTTTACGAAGAGAACTAGAATAATAGCTAACGAAAAAGAAGCCCTTATAAAGCGCTAATCTAATAGTTCGTATAAGGTTTTCCGTAGTACTAGAAGTTCTTCTCTAGATATCGAATATAATAGTATCTTTAGAATAGTAGTATCCGGAAGTAGGTTTATTTCGTAATATAGACTAAGGCGAGAAAGTAGTAATTTTTTAGCTTTCTTTTTATTAAAAACTTCGATAATAAGGAGTAACTAGGTAAAGGCTTCGAGATAAGGGTCTTTTTTTTCTTTAATAGCGAGGGCTTTCTAAATATCCGCGAGGGAAGCTAAGAAGATATATATAAATAGTTTTTCTTTTAAAACCCTAATTAAAAAGGCCTTAAAACTAGTAGAAGAGATTTAAACGATTTCGGGGTCTATAAATACTAGTATAATAGATATTTTAAACCTAAAAGGTTTTCGGATAATTATAGTATTAGTAATTAGGCGAAGAGAGGTATCGTAGAACTATAATTACCTTTTTCTTAAGATTATAAGATTAGACTAGCTAAGGATTATATAAGCCTAGATACCCTTATAAAACCTACCTATATCTAACTTAAAATAAACTATTTAGGATATAATAGGTTAAAAGTCTTTAGGCTAATTAACGATTTACTAAAGGTAGTAGGGCTAGATTAAGTAGAGGGTAATTCTATATTTAGTAGAAGCTCTATCGGATATTATAGTAAAACTATAATAACTAGAGTCGATAAAGGGTTTTATATTAGATCTATTATTTATAATAGTATTTATATAAATACCCTCTTCTTCTAAAGAGGCTAGGGGTTAAGTAGGGATTTCTAGGGGTTCTAAAGACTTTAAATTAAGATTTTAACTTAGGGTTACTTTTTTTCCGATTCCGAGTTTTCCGAGTTATCCGAGAAAATTTCGACGATTTTAGGGGTTTTATTAGCTTTCGTAGTTTTAGTAAAAGCCCTTATAGTTAAGGCCGGAGTTTCTCGGATAGCCCTAGATATTTAGGGCTCTTCTAGGGCTAGAATAGGGTTTTTAATATAAGCCTAGGTCTAAAAAAAAGTTATAAAATAAAAAGTATATAAATAGCCCTTCTAAGTATAGTAAAAGTAGAGCCTAAATCGGAATCTTTTTTCTTTTTATTTTAAAGTTAGGCGGCCCCTAGAGATCTTAGAAAAAGGTTCTTAGTTTATAAGGTCCTTATAGGAGGTCTAGGTAGTCTAAGAAAACCCTTAAATCCGGAACTAACTAGTAGGGGCCTAGGGGAGGTTTAGTAGAGTATAAGAAGAGGAATAATACTTCTCGTAGTAGGCTAGGCCTTCTAAGTCTAAAATAAATCTTAGAAAAATCCTAATATATAAAGTATAAGTTTAGGGTTTTTCTTAGCTAATTAAAGTCTTTTAGAGATTTAAAAAGATATTTCCTTCTAAATACGAGATTTTTACGCTTTCTAGGGTATTTATAAACTTAACTTCGGCGAGGAGGTATTCGAATTTTAAAAAGTATAAAATAAATAAATCTTTTTTTTTATTTTTTCTTCTTAGAGTTTATCTCGAGTTTTAATTATTTTATTAGGATTTATATAAATAAATTCTAAGTAAATTAATAAATTCGAAAAATTAGTAAATTTTTATTTTTCTATATTTTAAATATAAGCCGATACGAAGAGTTAAGCCGAAGATTCTATCCTATTATAAATATAATAGAACTATATAAAAAAGGTATTAATAGAAGTTCTATTAATACCGATTTTAGCTCGGGTTTCTAGAAACTAAACTTTAAAATCCTTTTATTTTCCGGAAAAATAAGGGATATCGGGGAAGGCTTTTTTAAATTAGGGATTCTTAGGGACCCCGGCTAGTTCTAGTACTAGAGTAGCTAGAAGGGCTTTAAAAGCTTTTTAGAATTAATTCTAAAAGTTCTAGATAACTTCTTCTTATATAGTTTACGAAATAGTTATCCTATTTATACTAGCCTCTAAGTAGGCTAAATACTAGGCTTAGAAGTCCTAGGGATCTATTATAAGGTCTCGAGGGTCTTCTAGAGTTCTAGAATTCTAAGTCTTCTTAAAAATCTCTAAATTATAGAGTCTTTATTAGAATAATAACCTATTATAAAGTATACTCTATTTCCTAAGAAATTCTACTAAACGGAGAGTTCTAATCTTAGAATACGAAAAAGAAGATCTTAGAAGAGTTCTAAGAACGAAAAGGGGTTCTAGGAAGTTCGTAAAGTTTAAAGGAGCCTAGAAGTCGTCTAGGGTATTTCGTAGAGGGTCTAGGGGCCTAGATATCGTCTAGGACTTTTCTAGAGGTTCTAGGGGCCTAGATATCGTCTAGGGCTTTTTCTAGAGTTCCGGGGGGGGGCCTAGATATTATCTAGGACTTTTTAAGGTTTTTAAAAGAGTTTAGAATAATATAACGGTCTACGTAAGAGGTAAACCTTTTTACGTAGAATAAGATTATATTCTAAACTAAAGAGAAAAGAAGGAAGAAGGAGATCCTATAAGAGGTATAAAGTTCTTTATATATAGCGAAGGACCTTTAAAAAGTCCGGAGAAATCCGTATAGTTCTATAGGCCTAGACCTAGGTCTCGGTCTAATAGAAGAAGCTAATAATATATCTCGGGATTTCCTTATACTAGGGTTCCGGAATATACTACCGTCGATTTACTAATTTAATAATTAAATTACTAAGTCGAAAATAAGTTCTTTAGAATACTTAAGTTCTCCTAGTTCTATAGGTAGTATTTTCTTATCGATCTAGCTAGTATTCGTAGAATTAGACGGTAGCGAAGATAACGGGGTATTAGGTAACTAGTCTACGTATAGGGCTACTTGCGATTAGCGAGGGTATAGCCGAGGCTTTTAGGGGGGTCTTAACCCTTTACATATCCTATATATCTACCCTTAAGAATAGAATACCTAGGAAAAAGATAATATATCCTACGCGTCTACCCTAAGAATAGAATACGAAAAAGACGATACTTTATATATTCCGTATATACCTACTAGATAATTATATAGCCTACTTCGGGGATAGTAAACTAGTAGCGAAAGCTATAGACCTTATATTATACTATACTTACTAGCCCCTAGATATATAATATACTATATATAACTACGTTTAGGAGGGAAGTCTCCTAGTATAGGAAGAAAGGGATTACTTTTATATAGTTATCGGGATAGTATCGTCGTTAAAAGGGTCGTAGCCTTTACGAGGTACTATAAGTCTACTCTCTCTATATATAGGAAGTACCCTAGCTACTAGAAGAGTTACTAAAAGGGATTACCCTCGCGTATAATAACGGGGAAGATAAGTTTCCTTTATATTAGATATAGGCTAGTAACCGCTATAGTAAGCGAGTTATACCCTTATCTAATATATATATATATATACGTTTATCTACGTAAGGCCTATAATAGGATACGTAGTAAAGAAGGGCTATTATATATAACTAGGGTAGCTATAAAGAGAAAAGGGTATCCTATTATAATTAAGAGTATAGTAACGGGGAGGGCCTAGGTATATTAGTATAACCTAGGGGGTAGGATATATAACCCGACGCGAGGGATAGAATAGGATACGTAATCTAATATAAGGGGTAACGCGTAGGAAAAAAAGGGCTTAAAAAAGGGAGCTACGACGCGTAGAAAAACCCTTCTCTTCCTAAGAATATTATTCTTATTAAGTTAGGCCGTAAGGTTAGAGAATAGGAGATACGTAACCTTAACCACCTCTTCCTACGCATACCTAGTCACTCCCTACGTAGCTCTACTACACACCTACGCCGGTTCTAACCGTGATAGTAATACCCTATACTAGTCTTCTATACTTTCTATTATCTATATATCTAGTATAGTTATACCTTACTACTCTATTAGTAGTTCTAACTCGTTTATTTCCTCCTTTAATAAAGATCTTAATATTACCGAGGTCGCTATACTAAGCGCCCTATTTATATTTATCTTCTTAGCGAAGAGTACTAAGCTTATAACCTATATTAGTTTATTACGTACTAGAAAGGTTAGAACCGGCTAAAAACAGTTCGGATTAGCCTAGAATAAGTCGGATCTAGCTAGATATAGCTTAGAACGGATAGATATTTCTTTAGAATATACGATTACTACTATTCTTAAATACTCTTAATTAATTTTTAATTAATCTATCTCCTTACGAAGCTATATTAACTATATAAAATCTATAAAGAAGAGTTTTTAGCTCTTAAGCGCCGGAAACCCCTTTTTAAGGAGGCGGATAAGCGTATCCGGCTAGCGCTACTAGCCGCTAGCTAGATCTAGATAGGGTTTAACCCTGCCTAAGTCTATCTATAACCGGTCTCTCTAAACCAGGTTATCACAGTACTCTATTACTATCTGACTTTTCCTATATAGTTATTTCGGCTAGAAGAGGGGGTAGGCCGTAGTTTTTAGTCGTATAGGACCTTCTACTATACTAAGTATAGTTTAGGGCTATATACTAGGGTCTCGTATAGCCTACGAGCTTATACTTATAGTATTTAAATATAGAAGAGTCTCTCCTTACCCTATACCCCTATAGTATATTTATAATATAACTAGGATAGGGCTACTTATTAATTATATTATCTTTCTAGGCCTCTAGGAGGTTTATAAATAGGCTTTCTAGTATATTATAAGGTCTCTTAGTACCTCTATACTTTAAGTTTTTATTACGATTCTTCTTATACCCTTTATCCCTTAAATAGTAGGTCTACTATAGGGGTTTATCTTTAATTAAAGTAAAGCTTTTTACCTCTTAGAGGGTAGGGGGAGTAGAACTAGCCCTAAGGATAATAATCTTTTTACTTTTTTTATTAGTTATATAGTAAATAGTAAATACCTAGATAAATTCGGGGAGCTCTTATAAAATCTCGGCTTTAATTCTTAGGATATTATAAATTAAGGTAATTAATAGTTTATATTCTTATTACTACTTATCTATTAATATTACTATAGTATCTCTACTATATAAGTAAAGTAGGGATAATTCCGAGTCTAAGAACCCTAAGAAATCGTTCTAAATAACCTTAAATATCTCGTTATTATAAGTAAAAGTAATATATATAGTCTAATAAGTTCTAATTTATTTCCTAAAATTAGCTTACTTTAGCGTTACTTTCTCGATATTATTATTAATTTTATATAAGTAAAAAGCGTAGTATAGCTACTATAAGAAGGTATTCTTATTCTCTTTTAAGTTCCTTTTAAATTTAATAAGTAAACTCGTCTATAGAATTATCGTACGGGTCTTACTAGATACTTAGGGCTTATCTTCCTTTTTCTAAACTACTTATATAGTATATATATTTTAATTTACCTCTTTCTAGATCTTAGGCTAAATAAATAGATTAAAAGTTATAATACTATTACTTAATTAATATTAGTATTCTTCTATTATTACTACGGTATATTTACGATATTATTCTTCGACTACTTTTTTTAAAAGTACTAGTAGATCTAGAAGGAGAGGAGGAGAAAAAGGAGGGAATCTATAGGGCGTAGTAACTAATTCGGTTTCTTCTTAGATAAGAGAATCTCTATCTTATTCTACCTATTATTCTTTTTCTTTTTTATCTTATAGAGCGACCGAGTAGCTACGAATACTAATTATCTTAGCTTATTATAAATAAAATATACTTAAATACCGGATTATTATACGTAAAGTATAATCGGTTATATAGCTTATAATTATAAGTATATTATTATAGTATTCTTACGATATCTTAAGTCTTTAAGGCCTATTAATTTATAAGATAAGTAAAAGTTATTCTATTAGGCTTTTTAGCGATTAGGGTACGTAAATTAGAGAGTAAAGGCGTCGTAAGCCTATTATATATACGTATCGTAGATAAAATATAGATACGGTATAAATAAAGTATAATTAATTAAAACTTCTATCGTAATAATTATAGTATAACTTTTATAAGGAGCTAGATCCCCCTTTTCTAGTAGGTTCCCCTTCTATCCTTATATAGGCGCGTATCCCTAGCTACCTCCTTTTATATCCTTAAATTCTATCCCTAGTATAAAAGCTTTATCCCTAGCGTAAAAGCTTTATCTAAGACCTATTTTTATCCCTTATATAGGCAGCTATTGCCATCTACTATACTATACTCGTGCCAGTCTATAACACGTCCCTAGATATACTATAAAACGGCCCTTAAGGTAGTTCTAGGGTCACACTATTTATATCCCTTTTAATCTTTATATAGTAGTCTCGGCGGCCTCGGTAAAAGGGTAGTCCGCCTACCTAGTCCTTATCGAAGAGTACTCGGAATTCTTCTAATTCTAGTAGGAGTATAGGCTTTTTATCTTAGACCTCTCTTATTAGGGGAAAATAGGGTAAAAGTATTACTTATTCCGAATAGTTTTTAATTAATATCGATAGTTCTTTAATCGAAGTCGAAAAAAACTCGTTCTTCCCCTAGTAGTTTTAGACTTTTTATCGGCGAAGAGATTAAATAAAATCGCCGAAATTTCGATAATTTTCTCTATCGGGTTCTACTTATTTATACCCTAAAAGAGTAGCTAATTCGTAGTACTTTTTTTAAAAATTCCCTCCTTTATATTTATAATAATACCCTAATATTCTATCTAAAAAAGCCCTAAAATCGCGCTTTTCTCTATATTTTTTATTATATAATAGTATATAAGTAATCTCTAATTATTGATATCGATCGTTATCCTAACTATATATATAATACTAGGTTGCCCTAAGCAACGGCGTTAAAATGCTTAAAGTATTAACGTATCTTTTTATTGATTTAAAACCGATTATAGATAGAAACGCTAGCTCTACGTGACCTAACTTATTACCTATACCTTAGAAATTCCGACCGTATCGAGCCCTACGTATATATTAACTCAGACCCTCCGACGACTTTATTAAACCCTATCGATTACCCCCTATCTTAATCTTCTTTAGCTACCTATATAAACTTTATATTAAACTTATTATTAGTTATATACGCTAAGAAGTTATTTATTTTAATATCCTCTACGATATTATCCTCTTATAAAGCCCTTATTAAGTTTTATACCTTATCGATATCGACTTTAATTAAGCTAGCTATTACGAGTTTCTCGTAGCCCTTTTTTAGAAAGGCGAATAAATCCTCGTTATTTAATTTACCGATATCGATATCGGCTTTAGTAAAGATAAGTAATATAACTTTAGTATTCTTTATAATAAACCCGGGGAGGAGGGGGTAGAAGATCTTCTTAATAACCGGTATTTTTATTATATTAGTAAGTAAAAGTAGTAGTAGTTTAAATAGGTTTATAGGTATTTAAATAGGTTTATTTAAATCTAATAGAAGATAGTATAGAATCTCTAAGGAGAAAGCCCTCTTTTTATACTAATAAGGGCTCCTCTTATAGCCGGTAATAATAGAGTTTTCCGTATAGCTTACTCGGTAATATACGGGGAGACTTTCGGATATAAATTAAGTTCTAATTATTTAGGGCTTAGTTTTCTTTAGCGCGGTTACGAAAGTTTATTACGAAAATTTATTAAATTTATACCGGTTATTAAGCTTTAAAGATAGAGGGTATTATATCTTACTATATTTTTTTATCGTAGTATAGCTCGGATAGGTTTAAAATCTATCCGGCTATACGAATCTTTAATTATAAAAAATTAAATATATATATATAATACTAGGCCTACTTTAGATTATTTTCGTAATTTACTATAAAGTTCGTAGTTAGGTATAGGGAATTAAATCTAACTCTTATTATTATATAGTATAGTCGCTTATAGTAGTATAATAGTTATATCTAAAATCTACTTAATAGTTAAGGAAAGTAGTATTATTAAACCCTATAAGAATTATAAAAAAAGAGCCGTCTATATAGTCGAGTATTTCTTCGTCCTCTATTCGAGAATATAAAATATCTAATCTTATATTATCTATAGATTTTATCGTACTATTCTTAGTAGCTACTTACCCTTAAGTAAGACTTTCTCCGGGGGCTATTCTTTTTCTAACTCTATATTTTTAATCCCTTCGTCGATTTCTAATATACTAATTTATATTTTATAGTAATTAAAGAGGAAGTAGTAGTTTTTTATTATATACTTTAGTAAAGTATAGTATAAGTACTTCCTTTTATCCCGTCGGGTTTAATATATTTCTTCTATTACTTATATTATATACTTTCTAAGTATATTTATAGTAGGCCTAGGGTAGGGGTAAAAGTTAAATATACCCCGTTTTCCCCTACGCCTACTTTACTTTTTATAGCCTTTCTATCCGGGGTATTATTTATTATTAAAATCTTTAGAAGACCTAGTATTATTTACTTTTATTATCGGGGTATTATTATCGTACGACTAATTAGCTCCCGGGGTATAATAGACGCCTATCTAGCCGAGCTTTTTCTCTAGGTCTTATATTTCGATATCTTAGGTAAGGGCTCTATAGCCTATAACTACTTTAATATAATTCGACTTATTAATTAATCCTCTAATAGTTTTATCCTATATCCGGGGGGAAAGCTATTATCGTAGCTAATTAATTTTAAAATTATCGTCTTAGTTTAAATTACTAGTAGTAGTTATTAACTACTTAAATTTAATAAGAAAATCGCTAAAGATATTTATATTCGTTATATAGAGCTTACTAAATTTTACCTCGGCTATTTAATAGTAATAAAAATCGCTATAAATACTATTTAGGTAACTTAAGAATATAGTCGGATTATACTAACTATTACTACTACCTATTTCGTAAAAAGTAGTAACCTATTTTTAGATATTAGTTATTAATTTACTCTATAAATAGACCTATTTATCGTAATTTATACTAATAATATCTATATCGACTACTAGTTTATATTAGATTATAGCCTTTTAGGCTATAAAAGTCTACTTATTATTATTATACTACTCTCCTTCTAGGAGCGGCTTTTATCTATATAGTACCTCGGTTAAGAGCTAGGTAATTTCTAACTATAGGTAGGTAATCTCTATCTAGAGATCTTATTAATCTTTATTTTAAGCTAGACCGGGTCTAGTCGGCCCCCCTACTAAATTCTACTAAATATATTTTATCTAAAAGTCGAATTTATCGTCTAATACTATTTTAACTACTTCTATCTTTAGTTAATTTAGATATAATAGATATATAAAAAACTAGCCCTATTAATAAGGATATAAATAGGAATTAATAGTATATTAATCTATTATATATAGAAAAAGGAAAGAGAGAGATCTATATATATAGTATAGTTAAAGTAGATATACCTACTTATAGGTAGGTTTTATAATTAGGTTAGGTCTAGCCCTAGCCGAACACGAGGTTCCAGGATCAGGCCAGTAGGCCTAGGTCTATGACATTTTAAGACCTTTAAAGAATTCTTCTTAGCTAATAGGGCGCTCGCCTATTAGGACCCGGACCGAAATATATATATCGAATATAACGCTTCTAGATTCGCTATTAGAAAATAACTAATTTAACGATATAATATTCTTTAGTACCCCGTTACTTTCATTTTATATAAGATATCGCTAGCCGAATAGAATTATCTAATTTATAATAAAGAATTTCTCTCGATTATTACCGGAATTACTAAATAACGGGCAGAACTATATAAGTTAATTTCTTTAACGATTATTATAGATTATAAGAACTTAGAATACTTCCCTAAAAAGAGATACCTATTAGAATACTAAGTATACTAAATAGAGTTATTAGAAGTACTATTTTAATAGAAAATAGTTTATAGGCTAGGTAAACTATTATAAGTCCTAAATACTCTTTTACGTATAAATACTTACGACGATAGTTCTAAATATACTAAAAACCGATATCTATAACTTTAGAAAGAAATTTAGATCCTTATTATAATAACTTCGGAAATAGATACTAGAACTTAACCTTTTTACTAACTAGAACTTAAATATTTATAAGAAACTATAAGAGTAGTAAACCCTTTATATAAAGAACTAATAAAATTAGTTCTAGAAAAAGCGCCGATATTCCCTTCGAAGCTCGTACCCCCTATAATAGCTTAAATCTCGGAAGCTTTAGTCGATTAATTTTAATTCTTTTTATACGGTAAACTATAGATCCTAAACTATAAACCCCTCCGTATAGTACTTATTTAATAGTATTACGACTTAACTATCGGAAGATACTTTAATCGTAAAACCCTTATTTCTATACTCGTACGATAATTCTTCTAGTTTAGACTCGGAATAGATACTCGTAAATTCGTAAAAGCCTATTTAATATATAGTAATAATAAAATTTAGAGGTAAAAGAAGTATAATTTACTATAACCCTTACCGATACTATTACGAAACTAGGCCTCGATTTTAATAGATTTTATAATATATTTACTAAACGAGTAGGGTTACGAGTAGCTATTAATAGTTATAGACTACTTTTCCGGAAGCTTTATATTAATACTATTACGAATATAGGAAGTAAATAATATAATTAAAACTTTATTAACTTATATTTATATATACTATAAACCCCCCGAATTAATCGTCTCGGATAAAAGGGAGTAATAGATTAACGCTTTCTAGAAACTCTTCTACGAGTTACTAAAAATCGAAAAAAGCTCTTAATTACTTATTATCTATAAACTAATAGTACTACTAAAAGGATAAATTAATAAGTATAGTAGTTATTATACTATTATATTACTTTTAGCTAATACGATTAGGCCTTATAGTTATTAGTAGTTTAGTTAGTTTTTAATAACCGGCCCTAGTACTTAAGAGGAGGCGTTTCGCCTTTTTTTACTACTTATAAATACGATATAAAACCGATTTAAATAGATAAATATTAGAGCTAGCCTAGTAGTAAGTACTCTATAGCCGAAAGTATAGTTTCGAAATTCTTAGAAATCTAATAATAAGTAGCCGCCGCTCTTATAAATAATTAATAAGTAATAGAAAGTAAATTAACTAATATAGATATACTACTAAGAACTTTAAAATAGGTAATTAAGTATAGTTAGATTTTAGGAATATCTAAATAAAGTATTTAAGTAAAAAGCTAAACTAATTATATACGAAATATACTATTACGAATATAATTACGCCGAATATCTATAAATTAAATATACCTACTAGTATTTATAATTACTTCGAATCGGACCTCTTATACTTAGTAGAATACGAAAGCCTACTATCGTAACGGCTTTATAATAAGATAACCCTACTAATTATAGTTAATAGAGAATATAAATTCCGAGTAGAGGCGATCTTATATACTAGAAAACGACGGAATAAGCGTATTATATAAGTAAAATAAATAAATTATAAAACCCCTACTCCTATAAGCCTATAAAATATCGAAAGTACTATAGTTTTAGATAACTAGGAAGCGAAGTAGGGGAGTATTTAATATAATAACGGGCCGAAAGAGTATTATCTAATAAGAATTATACGCTTAAGAGTATAATAGAAGAGGTTTAATACTATAAGAAGTAGAAAAAGAATAAGTATTATAATAGGCTAAGACCTATTAGACCTAAGAGGTTATATTATAGTTATATAACTATATTACGAGCTAAAGAAGCCCTACTTTAGATTATACGAGAGCTTCGTTTTAGCTTACTCTCGTTATCTAATTAATAAAAGTCTATCGGTACCCTAAACTGCTATTTATAGCGCGTTGCCGTCAACAATTTATTAATATACGTTATATATATTACCGATTTATATTAAATTCTTTTTTTATATAGTAACTATAGCTAAAATAAAAATACGAGTATAAAAAAAGCTATATAGTTTATATAGCTAATATAGGGGGGGGTGAGCTCGCTAAATCTGTCGACTGGATAATCGACTCCGACTCTAGTTCCGACCCCTTCTGGCACCCACATATCAACACAATACGTGACAGGGGGTTGGCACAAATGGAGGTGGCCCACTTTAGGGTATCACATTAATCACCTCCGTGGACGGCCTAGGGACTTCTGAAATTTTTTACTAGCGCTTACAAGTTACCAACATTCTCGTTATCGAACTTCATAAGTACTATTTTTAGTAACTAGGAGATCTTTCTACTAGTATAAGTAGTCAGAGTACTATCTGTCTAAATAGTTTATTTTTATTGATAAGTATAGAATTCAATACTAAAGAAATATAATTTATAAGTTGGGATGAATTAAAATTAAGTATATTTATTCACATCACATTTAATATATAATAAATATATTATATTTTAGTGAGTGATATTTTTACTATTTATCAAATTAACCAAAGCAGGCTATATATTTATATTGATTACTAGATTTACGATAACGAAATGGATAACGGTCTGTCAATAGGAGAATTTTATACAGCGGAAGGTGAATGTAAAAAATATATAAAAATTGGACCAACACAACAACCACCTAAGAAGTATGAACAGGCAACCGAAACTGAGAACATACTAGTATATTGTCGACAAAATAAGTCCTGTCGAAAATCCTTCACTAAAATGAGGTACCTAAATGAACATGTAAAAAATATGCATAGCAAAGATTACAGAAATAGAATGGATCAAATCCCTTTAATAACGAGAGGGTGGAATAATATGTAAGGATATAGGTACGGCTGGGTAGATATTATGCCTCGTAGTTTATGCGTTTAGGGGCCAGCTAGTGATACCTAGGTATAACGTCGTATCTACGGTAGGC
>JAOYNU010142947.1:0-112705 GCA_026745395.1 Tympanopsis confertula | reverse complement strand
TGTTACAAAATATTTGATTAAATATGCTATATTGAAAATTTTCTCCGTGCAAAGAATGCTTGAAATGAATATACATGAATTGGACGCGATCAGCAAACCACATTCCCTAGTGCGCTGTCATCCAGCGAGTGAGCCAATCCGGAATATAACAGTTCATGATGCCATCCTCGATAATTCTTAACCGCCCATTCATCAAGGTGGTGCTATCATGCTCAGCCTTGCCTGTGATGAAGGATTTTGATTCGGCTTGGCCCATGTTGCAATTCATGCCATATGTAGACTCATAAAAATCGATGAGCTTCACAGCAGGATTGATATGCTCCTCCCCGCGGGCTTCGCTCTCCCGTAGCATGTCGAGCCATTTATCGAACGACACGATCTCAAATTGAAAGCCGTTCTGCTTCAATGACTGCAAAAGAACCGACCAATCAAACTTTCGAGAATTGCAGACATTATAGATCGAGCTTTCGATATCGCGTACTTCATGACTGTCAGCTCCTCGGCCTTCGGTAACCTCACCATCCGATGCCGAGCACGTATCCATCAGTTCCACAATAATAGCAGCAAGTTTATCCACAGGCAGCCACGAACAGGTCTCGCGCAGATCTGGCAATTTTCCAAGTGTCAACGCTGATCTGATCATCAGTGGTAAAGCTTCTTTGTCATTCCACAAGCCCTGTTTGGAATGACCAGAGACCTGACCTATCCGGAGAGAGTATGCTTGTGCTCCTGCCCGGTGTGCGAGGCTAACAAGGTGCTCGCCTACCAATTTCGACTGCCCATAGCCCATGTAGGCGTCCTGCAGATCCATGAGGCTTTCTGGAACTTCAGTCGAGGGTGAACGGAGTGTAGTGGAAATCGACGAGCAGAAAAGCAAGGTTGCAGGTCGTGGACGTCGCACAGACAGCGAAAATTGGATCAAATTCCGCAGACCATGGACATGGGACTCGAAATGAGACAATGGCATGTTAAAATCCACTGGCCATGCGGCGTGTATGATGTGCGTCACGTTATCTTGCATGTCCTGGAAGGCGTGTCGGTTTAACCTCAGCATCGGCCGGTCAAGGGAGCTCTTCAAAGCGACAATTCGCATCAATTGATCAGTCGTGAGTTTGAGATTTCTTTTGACCAGACTGAGCTGAATCGCTGCGAATGGTTCAGCTTGTCGTGTTAAACAATATATTTTCGATATTTCATCATGCTTCAAAAGCTCGTACAGAGTATGTGCTCCAATGGAACCGGTTGCTCCTGTGAGAATCTTCATGTGGGGTCAGATATACTGAAAAGCCATCAATGTAGACTGCGAACACTTACCACACTTTTGGAATCAGATTGACTTGCTTGGGGAACATGGCTTTCAAAGTGAGAGTATTTGTAGATCATATCTCTCATTGACGCAACGTCGTCCCTATTTGTGATTTTGCCCATTGCGACTTGTGTCGAGCATATGTATTCTGCAAGGCGTGAGATGTTACCATTTTCATAGATCATGCTCAAATTGAATGCTTTGTCCACGTTAAATGTCTGTAAAACCAAGCGACGGAGCTGCATTGCTTTCAAACTATCAACTCCGGCCGAAAAGAAGTTTGAAGTACTTGTGGCTATCGGGACACCGAGCTTTTCCTTGCAGAGTTGCATCAAAAGAGTCTCAGTCTGGTCAAGGTTTAGCTTAGCGTTTCCCACATTCGTTTCTCCAGACAAATATAGTCGATCGATGATCTCCGCATATCGCGAATAAACTTGCGCCCGGATCATTGACCCCTTATCCGTTCGCGGGAACAATTCATCGTAAGGTTGGATGATAACCATATCTGCTGTCATCTGGGCAAAACTCTCTGACCGTTTGTTTGCTTCCTGAATTGTGAGCCACACCCTTTTAAAGAATACTTCATCACTCAATTGTGGACGGCCAGAATCCGGGTGTCGAAAAAGTAGTAAGCCCGGGACTGATCTGCCAACTCCGACGAGAACTGCTTCGTGTACCAGAGGATCTTGTTTTATAAGTCCCTCAATTTTCAAAGGAAAAATCTTTTCACCATTCAAGAGAGTAATCCTATCATCTATCCTGGAAACGTATTTCCAACGATGAGGAATTGTGGGGTGGGGGGTGAATACGTCTTTGGAGTGGAACGAGCCCGGTGGCTCGTTGGAATTCGATGTCGCCAATCCTGTGTGATTTGACAGATACACGCATTCATAGAGAGAATTTCCGATCGATTTCATCCATATGCTTGGCAACAAATTATCGAAAAATTTCAGATAGTTCCAATAGGGATCACCCGCAGGTCGCGAGATGGAGTCGGCAACAAGCCCAGCTTCAGTGCTAATATTATACTTAGCATCAAAATATCCGTGTTTTCTAGTAAGCTTACCATCCAAATGAGCCCCCAAAGATAACTCCCTCTCTCACGAGGCAGTCTCCGAGATCGTCTGGGCAAGGCGCACCCCCATATGTCACAAGTTTGCATTTTCTTAGTGCTTCAACTCCCCTCGGACTTGTAACCAAGAGCTGAAGCATGTAAGGTACCGCTGCTACCATTTGGGGCTTGGCTTCATCGAGGGCTGCAATGACAAAGTTTCCCGTGAGTGGAAGGGTCGCATTCCACATGTATGCTGTCTTTCGCATCCACATTGCCTGTAGCGCAGTCGAAAGACCATGGAGATGGTACCAGGGGAGAGTGTTGAATGATGAGAAACCTGGGCCTCTCAGGGGATGCGTCATGAGAGCTTGGTGGGTAAGAAACATTGGCTTGGGGCTCCCTGTGGAGCCAGAGGAATGAAGTATTAACGCGACGTCGTTCCTTCTATCAGCCGAACTCGTCATTTTGGGTATCAGGATGCCATTGCAGCTCGTTGCTTTCAGTGCGCGCATGTCGATCAACGGGTGGCAAGTCACTGCTCTGTGCTGCAAAATCTCCCCTACCGTCGTCCTGATAGTGCAGGCTCGTCCGTACATGATTGTATGACAGTCAACTTTATCCAAAAGTGATGCGCATGCTTCTGCTGAAAGACGCGGGGATAGCATCATGACAGTATAACCTAGCCGGCTCATCGCAAAGAAGGAAATGACCATATTCAAGTCTGAAAAGGTCAAGAATGCCACAGTGCGCTCATTTCTTGCAGTCTGGTTTTCCAAATGTCAGAATTCGGACTCATCAAACAAAGTAACTCTCCATACCAGTTGAAAGCCATCTGATATGAATTTCTTCGCGGCTCGATCGATCATAGACTCCAGCTGCTTCCCCGTATAGTAGCTATATGAGGCTGGATCGTCCTCGCATTTAGGATAGGCAAGTATAGGATATTGAATTCTATCCAATGCTCGATGACGAATAACATCATCAAGAACATTTAACGCGCCAAACCTCTGAACAAGAGGATCAAATCCCCGAGACGAGGCTGCGCAACTATTCCGATCTCCAGGTTGGATCCCCATTTTTAGGCTGTCGTTCACGGTGGCAATAAGTGACGATTGATTTTTTTTTTCACTTCGCTCTAATTTCAAAATGACAGGCCGCTGCTCTATTTATTTCCGATCTGCGATATCAATCCTTAAGACGAACTAAATCCTTGAGTTGCACATCTTGCCAACCGCATTCGGGATGTGCGGGACGGCAAGCTCTTTCCGCGGCATGAGAGCCCAAGCCATATCGAATGGCTTGATGTTCCGCCATGGACTCGGAAAGTTGCAATCGGAAAATTCTGAAATTAAAAAGAAGAGGAATGATTCGTTTGACTCAGTGTGCAGATGCGGCCTGGCTCGGGAAGACTATCCAGTCTTGGGAGGGTGGGCGGCAAGTACAAACCGCCTTTTCCTTGTATATGCATCTTGCGCAGTTATAACGGAACAGGAAAATATGCTTGAACAATATATGATCGGCATCTTTTGGTAGATAGTCTTCTTATTTTTCTCATATGTTTCCCTGTTATCTCCAAAAATACCAAAGATCCAAGTCCCCACTTTAAGACTCTTCTCTGCGTAGAGATAAGACTAGTTTAATGCATTAAGATGCCAATGATAAGACTGCAAAATCTAATAAGAGACCAATAGTCTTTTTGCAATATTGGATATATGGTTACACTGCAGATGCACCGTAAGGAAACGTTCGGCGAAATGAAAATCTCCGCCCAAACAAACCTTGGAATGGCGTGGACCCCAGAACATATCGTCCCTGCCGCGGGATTGATCATTTTCTACGGAGGACTCGTATGTGCGTACTGCATATTGCCTCTAGCTACGAGTCCCATTTTACATCACCCACGGGGTACATGAGCTGTAAATGGTTCCGTGCCAGTCGAAAGCCTTTATCTCGAAAAACTCATTTGGGCTTCCTTTTGAAAGCTGTGGGTCAGTTAAATTCCCATTCGTCATCTGTGTCTTACAGTCCCTACATGCTAAGTCATGATTCTGCATTCACCAGGGCAGCGCTACATTAGCAAATTATTAAGCATTCTGTTTCACACACCAAGAAGATTGATGCCTGGTAATTTGATCAGAGTCTACAGAGTGTCAGCCGAGCTTTTGGCTTGAATTAATACAACCCAGTAAGAAAGAGAATGTTCTGGAACGCGACCAGTTTGAAACAGACCATGATCCGCTCCAATGGCCTGGTAATTGAATGAACAATAGCGCAGCCAAAGTCTATAATATTATTATGTTGCGTTTGTCGACCTTCAATGAAGAGCGTTGCAGAAACTAAAAGACGGATCGTGGAACAGGATCCCCGAAGGAATCGGAATGCTCCCGATCTCCCGTCTGGTCCTGGAAACGGCTCTGCAGGAATCCATTGTGAGTCTTCGTCGATCAAGTCCTTAAAATATTGCCCCACAGTTCCAGAAGAACGCTAACCATTGTGCCGGGACGTGGCATACCGATCGCTAACCGCCCTAGGGGCTCTCATTTCGGATAGATCGAGTCAAGATTCTTCAGGCGGGTGGAAGACATTCCTCGGCCCGCGGAACGCCGCAGGACGGATCCGAGCCGTTTGAAGAAAAGGGGCTGGCTGGGTTTGCTCGTGAGAGTAGCCTGTCAGCAATTTTTGTCTCTCCGGGGAATGATCTGTATTGGCTCTCCCTAAATCGCTCACGATCTGTACATATGGAGAATGAATGACCCTGACCGGAATGCAGATCCAGATCCTCGGGTCCACGCCACTAATGTCACCATCTAGAACATAAATTCTTGGCTTATATTTACCTTTATTTTTACGTGATTATCCTAGCAGAAAATAATGAAAGCTCCAAAGGAAAATACGAGGATGTGGAATCGAAGATTAACCTGGTTTCTAGTTCTATGATGGAGGATCGAATCCCCATGACTACTCAATGCACAACGAGCGTCGTGAATAAAAAGAATAACAGATCTATTGAGAATAGCTTCGGATACAGACAGTGCAACTTGAAGACTAATTTACTCGCCTTAAAGCTCGGAAGATCATTTCCATATCCTCTTTCCGGCGGCTTGACTCCCTGCCCCGGTCGCCATTTCACGGATTGAGGATTTAGTACGTCTTGGCTATAGATGAAATCGGAAGGGAATTTATTCTCGTGAAAAGAAAATATACGCTGTCATTTGCCACCACGGGCTGCGGACCAATCTCGACAGGATCTTTCCGGTGAGGGAATGGCTTCTGGTAGATCATTTAATAGTTACGCATTAGTAACTACGAGGCGAGTGTTCCATATTCCGAGTAGAGTAGACAAACGGGATCAGTTAGGGAAAACAAAGTACCGCCCCATTCAATGGTGTGTGGGTTGATCTTCAGACTAGGAGAGTTATGCAGTTGAGGAAAGAAAGGACAAGTGGGCCTATTCTGCTGCAGTCCAGGTCAAAATTTGCAGCTGAGGCCCCCGTACGGGGTACATTCCCCCAAGAAATATTTGGCTCCACTAGAAATAAGTGTTTGACTTTTCTAAATGACAGATTTGCTACATGGCGCTGTTTTCAGCTTCCGCCAGCAGAAGGTTGTGGTTAGGATGACAATGGAACAGGGTAGGCGCATGCTGAACTAGGACATGAACATTTTCCGAGAGTGAGCTATCTGATTATTCCCGGTACTGAATCTTGTGACCAAGCAATCAAATATGAAGAGAAGCCCGTAAAGATATAAAGGCCTTGCACTATTTTCCAATTTTCGTACTACACCTCGGTATCAGCAATCGGGACATTCATCCCACTTAATTCTTGATTCCCAGTATGATCATCACAGCCCCTTTATACGCAATGGCAAATCGCCTCGGACAACTAGCGCTACAAGAAAGTTTCAATCCCTCCACAAAGTGTCATTATGAATTACTTCGAATGATCGATCAGTTGAGGTTGGCAGTAGAAACACCGACAGAGACTACCCTGCGCCTCATTTATCAGGTAGGGCCACCCGCCTATGGGAAAACTTTCTCTGTGCATAAGCCGGCATGCATACATTAACACGTCACAGCCACCACAAAATGCAGCGCTTCGCGCGGTCATGGATTTGGGTATATTTCCCATACTCATGGACAAACAACATCGAGGAATTGGAGTATCCGCAGCCCAACTAGCCGAGTACAGTGGGGCAGAACGCGATTTAGTTGGTTTGTTCTCCGATGGCTCCTGGGTGATGGGATAATTAATGATATCCGACACAGTCCGATTGATGCGTGTGATTGTTTCGCTCGGTCTGTGCAATTCGCCAAGGGTGGAGATATACCAGGCAAACGATAAGACGGTGGCTTTCACGCAACCAATTGGCCGGGACGGAGTCCCATGCATGTACGTCGTCAAAGGCTTTGTTCAAACAATGCTCGTATACGCCGACAAACCACTTACCTCTTGCCAGCTATGACCTTACATTGCCAACATTGAGCAAACTTCCCGAATATCTGCGAGAACACGGCTACGCCAACCCAGATGATTACGCCACATCGCCCATGCAGTGGGCAGTTGGCGAAAGTCAATTCGAATGGCTCGCGAACCACACAGACCACCAGGAACTTTTCAATTCGTACATGGCTAGTCGAAGACAAGGTCGTCCAATGTGGTATGACGTGTACCCTGTCGAGAGGCTTCTCGGTCATGCAGTGCCATACGAGGATACAGTCTTTCTTGTGGATATCGGCGGCAACCAAGGACATGACCTTAGTCGCTTTTCCCGCAAGTATCGTCACCTTCCCGGCCGATTAATCCTCCAAGACCAGCCTAAAGTGGTGGCCGGAGTGACCGGAGGTGATGAGGCCGGCATTGAAGTCATTGGGTACAACTTTTTGGATCCACAGCCCATCCAGGGAGCGCGAGCGTACTACTTCCGCTCAATTTTCCACGATTGGCCAGATAAAATATGTCAACAAATTCTCCGAAACACGATGTCTGCGATGGCGCCAGACTATTCGAGGATTCTCATCGTCGACATGGTCTTACCGGACGTCGACACTCCATTACTTCAGGCGTCCCTAGATATTCAAATGATGAGCATTGGCGCCGGAGTGGAGAGATCTGAGCAGCAATGGAATAGGCTGTTGAACAGTGTTGGGTTGCAGATTACTGGCATATGGAGCCATAGCCCGGGCATGGAGTCGGTGATCGAGGCCGTCCCGATCGACGGGCTGCGCATGTCACCGGAGCTAGACTGAATGCGGGCTGAGCAGACATGCCATGGTTTCTTTCTTAAACTTGAGAAATAGTGATGTTGAAATATTAAACATTTTAATTTGCATTATTTGACTTCCCGTGATATCAAGTTCTAGTCAGCTCTTGAGCGTAGGGACTCAGCTCCAGTCACTGCAGCATTTTCAACAACTCGGATCCCTTGGAAGAATAACCTCAGCTGCGCAAGTTGACGCCGAAGCTCTTCCTGATAACGCCCGTTCCGCATCAGCCCACCTGCTAGAACAAGCTTAGTCTTTGCGGGCTCAACATATCCAGTACAGCAAGGGTTCGTGAGTCTTCCTAGCGTCTTCCGCGTAAGCTGTGAGACCTGCTCTTCAATAATCTCTCTAGCGATCTCGTTCTCTGTCAGTCCGAGAACTGTCTCTGCAACTCCGGCAATGCGAGCACTAATCCCCGGTGTCTGACTGTTCGAAAGGAGATCTGTCAGAAGATCGATTTCCTTCGACTCAGAAATTTGAACACCAAGTTTCTTTATGATCGCGAGCTCAAATTCTCCCAAGCCGGTGGAGAGAACGCCCAATTTATGATCCTCCAGTGTTTGCAGAGTATGTTGGATTGCCATCAAGCCTATTGAATGGCCACCACCCTCGTCGCCCAGGATGTGACCCCAGCCGCCGGACCGGGCAGTGCGAGCGTAGCCCTTGTCTTCGGTGTAGCTGTAGCGCATGGCAACACTTCCCGTTCCAGCAATCAAAACAATGGCGGAGGAAGAGTCGCTGGGTGACGGGATACCAGCAGTCAGCAAGTCGACATCATTTGTCAATTTGACAGCATTTGGTGATTGCTCGAGGCCAAAGGCCTTTGTGAGGGTAGGAGCAAGCTGCTCATAAAGCCCAGAGCGATCAAGACCAGCTAAACCAAGCCAGACTGATTTAAATGACCGGCTTACAAGTTGCTTCCATTCCCTCTCTGATCGAATTTCTTCGTTTGGAAGATGTTGCTGCAAAGCGTCCTTCGCTGCGGAGATGATTTTAGTTACCACTCCCTCGACATTTCCAACGTTATTTGCCCTAGAGAGATCGTCAGTAAACAGATAAATTCATGAACAAAGAAACCGTACAGATTGCAAGGTCCAGAATAGCCATAGTAGGGAGTACCAGCCGAATCTGCAACTACAGCAGCACATTTACTGCCACCTCCATCAATGCACAAGACAAATTCTCGTTTGATTTCGGCTACGAGTGGCTTCTCAGGCATAGCAGCCGCAAGGACACCACCAGCCTTCTCGAGACGCTCCCGGCACTCTTCGACAGACAATTGAGTCTCCGCAACTAGAATGGCCATCTTCACGCTTCCATTGCACTGCGCGAGTAGTTTGTTCAATTCGGGATCTGGAAGAGAGCTGCACTTTGGGCTAAGCCGACGCAAGATATTTCGAGATCTTTGTTCCAGTTTGAGATTAGATGCCACCATATCCACCATCTGAGTCGTCAGTACTTGAAATTCAATCTCTAGATATCAAATCAACGAACCATGTTTCCGTATGTTTTGCCACTCCGAATCATAGTTCCCGTACTGAGCATATTGAGCACCATCTTGGTCGCTGTGCCAGCCTTCAGTCGAGTACTCCCGGTCACAACCTCTGGGCCTGGGAGGGCAGCAATAAGATAGTCAACAGTTCCGGCGGTTTCCATAGCAGATGGAGCTGCACAGGCAATGCCGATGGTGACGCAGCCTAACTTCTTAGCGAAAGTAAGGCAACCAAGAACATATGGAGTCCGCCCAGAACTTGCGATTCCAATGATGCTGTCAAGATCTGCATTTAAATTTAAGCGACGGAGATCGTCCTCGCCAGCTTGCTCGTTATCCTCGGCACCTTCCTGTGCTTTTCGGATAGCGGCATCGCCACCAGCAATGATACCAACGAATTGAGACCCAGGGGCTGCAAAAGTCGGGGGAATCTCAGATGCATCTAAGATGCCCAGTCTTGTATTTTCATAAGTCATTTTTTTCATCACTGGCGAGGGTTGCGCACGTTACTCACCTTCCACTTGTACCTGCGCCAACGTATATCACTCTTCCGCCACGGCGCACTCGTGATGCCAGAGCATCAATCGCACCGGCAATAACCGGAAGACAAGGCGTGACACTTTCGGCGACGAGATAATCATCTCTGTTAATAACATTGCACATGTCCAGAGTCGAAATACGATCAATATTCACGGTTCGAGGGTTAACACCCTCGGTCTGAAGTTTTGCCAGACTATTGAGATCCATCTTGAATGACCAAACTCGCAAACCCCAATTCTTCAAACAAGAGAAGACATCCAAAGAAAAAGTTGACAGTCAGGGCAAGTTGAAGAAACGCAATCTCCCACATCGGCTCTCGAGCCCCACGGACATCGAATTAGCTTGCCGATGCCGTGGGACATGTCGGGCTCTTCCGACACGCTCTGTGCCGAGCTTGTCACGCGGGCAGCAGTCGGAACAAACCCGATAGCCACAAACTGCCGCTCGATGACAAACACTGGGGGCTCTGACGATAAACAAAGTCCCCATGGGGACCGTTGCGAGCTAGCGTCGCACCAGGACTCCACGGTAGTATGTGGGTTGGCGTCCGGCGAAGCGAGCCACGGTTAGCGCTTCAACACGCGACAAATTGTGGAGAACAATCCCCAGATCTGGCTGTTGCGGAGATAGGAACAGCATGCAGAAGCGTGGTACTGGGAGTTATTCATGCATGGTACCTTGTTCGGCAGTTTGGCACTGTGTCCGAATACTAGGTTCTGGGGACTGGCGATAATGGGGTTGTAATGCTAGTGCCATTTCTCCACACGTTATGACCCCGCGTGTGCATATCCTCTTCGTATCTGGCCGCGGCTATCGTTTGGGTTTAAAGGTTGTTGGATGCCCCATTTACTTCTGAAGACTTTATTGCACCCCTATTATCATCACTATGGAGGAAGAGACGGGCGTGACAGGCCCGGCCAATGCTGCCGGTAAACGCTCGGCTCTCCATCAAGTCTGGACGAACTCTTGGTTTCAGATCCTGCTGATAAGCTTCATTTGCTTCTGCTGCCCTGGAGTATGTGATTGTGAACTCCTTGGGCTTGGAACTCTCGATGTCTAACAACAATCTTTTAGATGTACAATGCGCTCACGGGACTGGGAGGATCAGGTCAAGTAGACCAAACTGTCGCTGCAAATGCGACAGTCGCACTCCTCGCCGCGACAGCTGGAACAGCTCTCTTCGTCGTGGGACCGATCTTTGATCGTGTTGGGCCACGGGTATGTCTCCTTCTGGGAGGATGGGCATATCCACTGTACTCGGGCAGTTTGCTCTGCTTTAATGGTATGTTCCCTTCACATAGCTTCTGAGGCCATGACCAGGACTGAAGCTAACCACGATTGAATAATGACAGCAACGGGTAACGGGGCATTCGTCATTGCTTCAGGTGCCATTCTTGGTGTTGGCGCCTCGTTCCTCTGGGTTGCCCAAGGCGCTATCATGACAACATATGTCCCAGAATCACAGAAAGGTCGGGCCATCGCAGTCTTCTGGATCATCTTCAACCTCGGCGGTGGTGTTGGCTCGCTCGCGAGTTTCGGCCTGAACTATAATTCCACCAGCGGCACTGTGTCAAATGCGACATACATTGCCCTGCTGGTTCTGATGGCCGTCGGGTGGCTGCTCGGCGTATTCATCTGCCCACCAGCATCGGTTCGAGTAGCACAGCTCCATGCCACACCCGAAGAAGACAAGAACTGGAAGCAGGTCTTGCGACTATCATTGCGCACCATGATGGACTGGCGTATTATCTGTATGTTGCCTCTGTTCTTCTCGGCAAATGTCTTCTACTCCTATCAGCAAAATGTTGTCAACGGAATGACTTTCGACATCCGCACACGATCGCTCAACGGTGCGCTATACTGGCTTGCGCAAATGGCCGGCGGCTTGGTCATGGGTCTCATTCTCGATATGCCGCAGCTCAATCGTCCCATGCGCGCGCGAGTTGCCTGGGTCTTTCTCTTCGTCATCGGAATGGCGACTTGGGGTGGTGGTTATGCATTCCAGAAGTGGTCGGATAAGCGGACTGCGCAGGGTCTTAAGCAGGACATCGACTACACAGATAATGATATCTCAGTCGGGCCGATGTTCTTATACATCTTCTATGGTGCTTACGATGCGTTCTGGCAGTCGTTCTGCTACTGGCTCATGGGTGCGAGGTCGAACTCGCCCGCTGTCACTGCCATCCTCGTGGGTGCTTATAAGACGTTCCAGAGTGTCGGCGGAGCAATGGCGTGGCGCGTTAATGCTTTGGATAAGCCTGCCATGACGCAGTTTGCTATGGATTGGGGTTTGTGTATGGGCGCACTTGTCGTCGCGATTCCCACTGTCTTGGCTGTGACTATCACCAGTGAGACGGAGGTAAATGAGGCCGATGAGAAGTCTACTGGATTCGAGATGTCGAGCCCTCGTTCAGATGATCAGAAATGATAGAATACCCAGTTATACAATGGAATAATTCAGTGAAAGCTTTCAAACATGTCCCATTCGCCGTTAGACGTGAACAGACCCCGGGGGTCATTGGGTATTCTGCTGAGCGTGCAGCTCATGCGTGGACCATTAACTCGAATATATACAGTAGTCACAAGTCAAAAACATCTTTCTTCTGCAGCTGCTTTACCGAACAATGTTTTTGAGCACGGCAGTCTCAAGCCAGAGCTTAGCATACTGCTTGTGGAGCCAGTCCATCCAAGGTCCCATAGGAGCATTGTCAGCCTTGCCCTCGCCCTTATAAAGACAGCTCTTCAACGAGAATTCAGCGACACCTTGCTCGGGTTTAACAACAGCTCCAATCTGGAAAAGACCATCGGAGGGGCGAACGTCTTGGTGGCGGGGAGTATCACCGCAACGGATGGTAATGAGGTCATCGGTTTTCTCAAGGACTTCAAAGTGGTCGGTAATGTAGGTGCCAACATCGTATTTGCTCTCAAGCAGAGCCTTGCGGTCCCAGAGCTGATCGGGGGTTTCGGCGCGGTACTTGCGCTCGAGGTACGCGCGCTGAGGAATGTAGCCTGTGCAGGAAGAGAACGGTCTTAGCTTCATTATAGACATGCCGATCGCGTGACAATCTTACCCAATCCACCCCAGACACCGGCACAGAAAGCTTCGACGAGCTTGCCCTTCTTCTCCAAAAGCTCCGGGCGGATTTTGTCGAGGGGAACGCGACGAACGAAGAGATCGTGGGTGGAGGGGTTGTTGTTGGGATTGAACTTTTTGTAGAACGGCGACTGGAAGACGGGATCGGAGGAGGTCATTGGCGTGAGGATGTCATTGCGCGTGCTGCCGAAGAACACACCGATGGTCGCGACGGACCCAACGGCCGTCACCTGAAGAGTACGACTGATCAAACCCATTGTTGCTGGTGGGAGCTGTAGCTGTAGAGTCGAGATGAGAAGAGCGGGCAGGACGGGCGGGTATTAAAGCTGCTCCCGTCACGAGCTCTCGCTCCGGCTCCGAGTCGGGGTTGTTGCCGATATCTGCCTCTGCACTCGAGAGAGAGACGGAGATTCGAGATTTGGAGGCACTCGAACATCCTCATCTATATGACTCAATAGCTTATTCTGGACCTCGTCTGGTCATCATCTCATTTTTTCTGAAGACCTCGAGGTTGCCAGTGCCATTGAGCATTCGGAAATCAATACCCGCTCAACCGATTGCACTCCACGAAGTCGCATAGTCTGAGATAAACACAACATTTCCCAATGCAATCGATGGGAATTGTCCAAAGCTTTTGGCATTCGAGCATATGCCTGCCAGAACGCTCGGACGACCTAAGCTTCCCAACGAAGCGTGTCGGTGTTCATCTCATTGGGTCGCAGTCGCAGGCCGGGATTCCCGGATTGTCGCAGGAGGATCATTACTTACGACCAGAGATAATTATACGTTTCGACGGCATCGGTGAACAATTGTAGAAAAACTTATGAAGCATCAATTGGACGTGGAGAGTCATAAAACGCGATCTTGACGTCGTCTGGTCAGATCTCGGCGATAATATGGAGAAACCCAGATCTTGCAAGGTTGTGCCCAAACAATATCTTGAAACTGGTCCCTTCGCTCAATTGATGGTATCGAAGACACAACCTTGAGCTACTGGAATTGAATCCATAAATAAAAACTTCCAATTCATTCTACAACAGCAGAGCACTCTATCTTCCTGCGGGTATTCCTTTGCCAGATCCACGGTTTTGCACACACCGGCAGTTGATCGATCTCTCCACAGAGGATTTTCGGAATTGCCGAGACTTCATCTCCTCTCCACATCACAGAACCAACCACCGCGCAAGGTGGCGTGGGTTAGTACTTTCAATCCCCCAGCTTTGAATGCGGGGAAGCCATTGTTATCTTCCCCAGCAATCTGGACTGCTGGTAAGTCGAATTAGTCTATTTAAGCAGCCCGTGCCCTGTGTCAGGACTCGGGATCTCAAAAAAAGGAACTCTTGGCTGTGCTCAGGGGGTGTGACTGAACATCAAACCGATCCCGCCCACCTGCTCCACCATGTCAGACATAGAAAAGGACTTACAACTCTCGCCAGATAGCAGCCATGTGGAAAAGATGGTCCCGGATCACCAAATGAACACGTCTGTCCGCGATCTGAAATCCAACGCGGATCAAGAGGATCCCGATCATCCTTTGGTAAGGCCTCATCTGGTACAAACACTCTCCACGAGGGGATTTAGCTAACGAAATCGTCTAGAACTGGTCCCTCAAGGCAAAGTTGTCTACATATCTGACAATCTGTTTATTCACGTTTCTCGCCAACGTCAATAGCAGCAATTTCACCGTAGCCACACATGCCATAATCTCAGAATTCGGTGTCAACCAGACCCAAGCGGGCCAACTAGTCTGCTTCAATGTCTTCCTCTTTGGAGTTGGCAATATCTTCTGGGTTCCCCTGATGCGGGTCGTCGGGAAGCGCCCAGTCTACTTAATGGCCCTCTTACTTCTCTCTATGATGAATGTATGGTCCAGCCGCGCTTCCAGCTACGGAGAGCTCCTGGCCTCACGCATTGTCTCGGGTCTTATGGCCGCAGCCGCAGATGCAACCGTTCCTTCTGTGGTTGCAGATATGGTTGCTGCAAAGGACCGCGGTCATTATATGATGTTCTTCCATCTGGCCATGACAGCTGGTCTGTTCGTCGGGCCCTTGATAAACGCCTATCTCGTGCAGCTACACAACTGGCGCTGGATGTGCTATTTCCTGGCGATCGCAGTCGGTGCCGTTTTTATACTCGCTATCTTCACCATTCGGGAAACTTCATATATCAAGAAGAAGGAAGAACACCGTGGTCAAACTCGGTCGCTGCGACAGTGGATGTCCCTGACCGTGGGCTATAACCCGGAAGCATCCTTCTTCCAGGCTTTCCTGGACATCTTGGCCTGTGCAGCCTACCCACCTTTAATATGGTGTTCATTAACGATTGGAATCTCGGTCGGCTGGTTCGTGCATTCTTCCCGCAGGCCTCGAATCATTTACTAACAATTACCAGGAACATTGTTGTCCAACTGACCTCGTCGCGAACATTCACTCAGCCCCCATACGGCTTTGACATCGGAGATATCGGCCTCCTCTCCTTAGCCGGTTTTATCGGATCACTATTAGCATTCTATCTCGGCGGCCGACTCATCGATATCATTTCCACACGAAGCACAAACCGCCATGGCGGTATCCGAAAGCCAGAGTACCGACTCCCCGCAATCATCATCCCAGGCACTATTGGTCCTGCTGGAATTTTGATTTTTGGTTTAACCGTGGCCCACAAAACTCACTGGATCGGCCCTGCTGTTGGTTACGCCATGCAGGCTTTTGGTGTTGCAGCCATCTCTAATGTTGCTGTGACTTATTGTCTAGACTCATATAAGCCGGTAAGTCCCCTTGAGTACAGATTGAGAGTTTTAATGTTAACTTTGAATAGGTCACGGGTGAGGCTTTGGTGATTATTTTCGTCATCCGCAACACAATTGGCATGCTACTCTCTCTGTATGCGGCCGATTGGATTACCGACCAAGGCCCGGCTCCGGTGTTTGGCGAGATGACCGCTATCCAAGTCGTCAGTATAGCCTTTGCTATTCCTTTGTATTTCTGGGGCAGCCCTATCAGGGCTTTCACGTCAGGGTATGGCCCGATGAAGCGATTTCAGGAGCAACTAGACTAGTTTTACGTATACAGCAAGATACATTACTCTTACTTAATCATACTCCCCTGCACTAAATGGGACGCCGGGCGTGTATGATCGCTAGCGTCTGGCCTTCAACCTTACTTCTGCCTGCAACAATGTGCAGAACGGGCAATAGCACTATCTACGACTAATTTCTCAATGGATGTTCAAAAACTGCATTTGGAAGATATTTCATTCTCCTTCCTAATGGTGTACAATTCTAAACGAATGACAGATTAAATAAATTCATAACGCCAGAGAAACTCTATCCCTAAACTCCGCTTCCTTCTAGAGCGAGCAGTAGCCCTCTATATCGCGTGTCCTCTCTGAACGTTTCAAAAGTTCATTAAGTACTCAAGGTACTTTCAAGAACAACCATAGTATGTCCAGATCCGAAAGACTCTATATGTATGACATCTTCACACACTTAAGCCAGCGAGAACCCGAAAGGCCAAAGGTCAGTTGGGTTAGGCTGGGCTGCAGAGGCGGGGGTTGAAGAAGAAGCAACAACAGAGCTGGAAGAAGAAGCAGATGCCTTAGCAACACGGCTGCTGGTGTTGAAAGAGCTGACAGGGGTGCTAGAAGGAGCACCAGTGGGAGAAGCAATAGAAGGGCTAGCAGTGGAAGAGCTAGCAGCTGTTGAGCTTGCACGCTTCAGGAGCCCAGCACCAGCAATCTCGGAACCAATAGCCTGGGCTTCAGAGATAACACCAGGAAGGTCGGTGGGGATAGTAAGGGAGTCATCCCGCTTGACAACGCTACCAGTAACGAGGGCAGCGCCAATTGACTCAGCCTCGGACAGGATACCGGGCAGATCGGTGGGAATGGCCAGAGAGCCATCACGCTTCACGTTGTGGAAGTCTGCGAAGGAGGTTGGGACAGAGAGGACGCTGCTTGTGCTGAAAGGGTTGGGCAGCGCAGGGTCACTGGAAGAAGGAGTGCTAGATGGCGTAGACGAAGAAGGAGTGACAGAGGAAGTTCCGTTCACACGCTTGGCAAAGGGAACTGCGAAGGCAGATCCAGCGAAGGCAAGGGCCACGGTGAAAGAGGTCTTCATAATGAATAGTATTTTGGTAAAGACAGATGAGAAGCAAGTCTAAGAAAGAATGATTCGAAGGATACTGAACAGAATTATCATCAGAGCGAGAATCGATCGCTATTTATGCCTTCTCCTCGACAGAGTCCAGGTTCGTGACGAGAGGCAGATCTGCCGATCCCATGGATCTCTCGTGAAATCTTTTCCTGTTCTTTGCAAGTGTGAAGTGGCGCCCCCACATGGTTGCTGCTTATCTGGTAGAGAAGGACGATCTTTCCTAGAAAACTTAGCGATCCGGATGTCAAGTCTTGGATCGAAGGGTGATCAACAGGTCTAGGTCTGAAAAGGGGATCTGATATCAGGGGCCAGTTCGAATCATTGCCGACAACTGGATGGGGTTTGTCGCCGCCCTGGGTCAGATAAGGGACCTGAAGCTTAAATCACGAAAGAAGTGGACGAACTGCCGATTGTCTCCACGGGTTTTGTTTCGGATAGTTCGCGAATAACTCTCAGATCGATCCATAGTATGGTACAATGTACAGAAAGAAAGTTAAAGAGTATGCTCTATAGAATATCGGAATGGAAACTGTATCCGGGTCACATTAACATAGATTGTGTGTATTTACACGTTTATTATTATATACAGTGTTCCCTCATCACCAGTATAAGAATATATCATGATAAGTTCATAGCATCGAAACAGGGTCGAGGCAGGGGATCGCGAGGCCGATGATCCCTGCCGATCACCGTTGTCTCCAATCGCCGGCTTTGGCGATAGACCCGACCCGATTCTTGGTTCGCCCAGCAATCGAGGCTGCTCGCCAAGTCTCCGCCTAAGACCCATGGCTCGAGGTGTTCTCCAAATCTGAACATGTGCAGCCAAATCGCGTCATTTGTTGCGTGGTCGTTATACCCTCCAGATCTATACCTGTTTTTACACTCTGAGGGACTTCTCAAGCTCGGGTCTCTTGCCGAGGATGATATCTCCCCACTTCCTCCGAACCTTCCACGGCTTCCATGAGCCTCCAAAGCGGTGATTGATGCAAGCTTTTTCGCTGTCGTAATTCTCCGACTCGCTGTGTCTTTGCCCGTTCCCCCACGCATTAATCGGCAGCACGCAGAGTCCCCCAAACTCATTTTCCATTCCCACCTTCGCCTCCGACGCATTCACGCACAACGTCTCTTGCAGGCGGTAAAAAGGCGCCCAAGTCACACGTTGCAGCGGGAAATCCTGACCGGGCGGAACCAAATCCCCCAGCCCGGCATCTGCCTGGGCCGACTGTTCCACAAGCGGATGCGACGATGGCAGACTTTGCGAGAGCACGTCCATAATCGCATCCGTGAACACCCCAGGCCCGGTGACTTCCAGAGTCACCAGCTCAGTCCATTTCGGACCAAAGAAAATTCCGCCTGTCTCAAGGTGTTTCTTGGTATGCGCCAGCACGCGGACGATCACTTCGCGAAGCAGCGGGCTGAAGCGGCGCGGTGCGTGGATGGTATACTGCAGGAAGCCGTATCGGCGCACCCAGTGCCAGAATTTCATTTCGCGGGCGGAAGCGTACGGCTCATCGATTTCAATTCCTAGCACAAGGGAGACATCGTTCTCGTCGGCGAATAGAGACCGGGGCGCGGACGGACATCCTCTGATTGATCGCTTGGGGAATACGTCTACGTCGGCGTAGTAACCGCCATAGTACCACAGTATAAGATAGCGGAGTAGATCGCCGCGCTGCACGAATCGCGGGTAGGCGTGGTACAGCTCGGCGAGGCCGGGGATAGAGGCAAGGGTGTTTGTCACGAATTCTTCGGCCCAGGGACCGGTCGCAAGCTATATTTGAAAGTAAAGATGAGCTCCTTTTCGCATGATTATATGCGCGGATAAGCAGAGCAGCAATTCTTACCTTGTAATCCCACTCAGGGTTCACGTCCTCCATCTCGAGCGCGTCCTGAGGACGATCGGGGTCTTTCAAGAGTACCTGCCATATTGTGTCGACGTGCGCCGGGTTTCTGGATTTCAGGTGTCTGCTCTTTTCTTTTTCTTCAATTGCACGAAGCGCCTTCGTCAGCTCCTTCTCATACTCGAGGTCTGGGTTTTCGCGGAAGGACGAGTAGTGGAGGTATCGCGGCCTGTCGGTGTCCTTGGGATGCCAAGACTCTTCAGTTGCAGGCTTGCTTGGCGTCCGGTCGATGAATATAACCAGCAAGAACACGATACAGACGACGAAGAAAGCCGTCTTTGCAAGCTGCTTGTTACGCCGCGCTCGAGGACCCTTAGACGGGAACAAGCGGAAAAGCATGGTGGGAGGCGATCATCGGGATACTCGACTCCTCGAGGGAAAGAGCAGGGTTATGAGCAGAGCGGAAAACGAGCAGGCCGCCAAGACTTTTCGATGCCGTAGGCTGAATCGCTGTTACCAGTTTCGCGCCGGCTAACGCAGAAGGGGCGTAGTGCTAGCGATCGCCCGGGGGCTCACGGTGGCGGCACCAACCACAGCCCGGAGCGCCGCCTGCCAGTGGAGTCTTCCGAGGCTCGTTGGCCCCCAGATCCTCTTCTGGGCCCCCAAATGCCCTGCCCGGACCCTGCTTTTCGGCTAAAACATCCTTGGCTCTGCCCATGCGATCGGAGTTGGAGCCTCAACTGTCGCCTTGGCTACCCCTGGCATTGTGCGAGTTCTTACTCCGACATAATAATATTGTATCCGGTGCCCTCCAACACTCTAACTGGCATTTCCCCCCCCTGACCGTGGCCTGATCAGGGCTAGCGTATCCACTCGTTTAGAAACCCTGTGCCCGCTGGCCAAGGGCAAGAGTTGGTCTGTTCTGTGTCGGAAGCGAAGTCCCGTCCTCCACCCGGCTCCACCAAAGTACATTGTGTACGTTTATTAGCCCTGACAGCGCAGCACACTTTCGTGGGTAATGAGTTGATAAAAAAAAGGTGTAAATCTGTCAGCCTCGGAGACTCGGCAGTCTGCCAGGCAAATTGCGGGGATAAAAATAGGGAGAACGCTAAGAATCTGACAAGATGATCAGCACGCCAGGAACGCGACTATCCGTACCCTGTACTTCTGACACGGTTAGCTTCAGGGGAAAGCGAACAGTCATTTCTTAAACAATTATCAAGAAATGGATTGATGTCAGTTGGGTATGATGTTGATTGTCAAAATGACCGAGTATTCAGTTCTCATCAAAATACACGTTTAAACCTTGTGTTACGGGTTCAATCAATCGAGTCACCTCACTCGAGCCCCTGGTATACTATGATTATTCCGCGATTCTTAAATGGAGTAATAAAATTATATTAACTCGAAGGTCTCTATAAATTAGGCGTATTTATGATAATAAACAGTGCATCAGACCAAAGCATCGCTAAGTCCAACGTAATTCATGATCGTCATAGCTCAGACCCTTAGCTACGCTGCTGAATGCGCTTCAACATGCGCTCAAGGTCATAGCCGATAGCATTGCCAGCCTCCTCAACAAGCTCCTCCTCAGACATATCAGAGCGCTTGGAGATCTTAGAAGCAGAGTCCTCCTTGGAAAGCTCCACATGGAGGTAGACAGAGGACTTCTTGCCGCTGAACATAGCGTGGGGCACATTGGTAGAGCCATCGCTGTTAGCGTCGCCGATAGCCCAGACACCAGGGATGTTGGTGCGCATGCTGCTGGTAACAACATCGATCTTGTTGTCGGTGATGTTCAGACCCATCTTGGCGGGGACATCAGAGTGCTGAACAGTGGGGACGTTGATGATAAATGCGTTGCGCTCGACGGGCTCGCCGGTCACAAAGTGAACGAGGAACTTGTCGTACTGGGTGTCGGTGGTCTTGTTGCGGTGGACACCGCCATCCTGGATGCGCTCGAGGGAGGTGATGGTGCGGTTGTCAATGGTGACGTTCCAGGCGTTCAGCTGGTCCAGCCACTGGTCGTGCTGACCCTGGGCGGCGACCTCGCCAGCGGGGGTGTAGGTTCCGTTGACGAAAGCGATGATGTCGGAGTACTGGGTGTTGGTCTCGAGGACGCTGCCAAGAACGTCCGCGATGTCGGAGATGATACCGAAGGGCTGGTCACGGTGCCTTCGATAGATTAGCAAACTTCGCATGTAAAATGATTGTTCATTGTAAGTCTTACTCGTAACCATCGCACCAAGGGCACCAGAAGAGACCCTTGCCCCAAGCAGCGGAGATACCGGGAGTGCTGGGAAGCACATCACGGAGACCAGTAGCAATGACGACCTTGCGAGCAGAGTAGTGCGAGCCAGTGTTGTCAGTGACGTTGAAGATGGTGAAGTTCTCATCTCCAATGGACTCAACGGAAGTCACAGTCGAGTTCGAGAAGTGAGCTGTAGGGTAACGCTCGATCTGCCTGCGGGCCTGAGCACGGAAGGCAGCAGGGGGAGTACCTGATATGGACGGTCAATATCCATCCTCTTTCACAATCATAGATTTAACTTACCATCATTGCCAATGACATCGTGCATCTCACGGGTGGGGTCATTGCGGTAGTGGTGGCTATCAAACAGCAAAGCTGTACGGCGCACGCGAGAGACACCACTCAAGGCGCTCAAACCAGCGGGACCACCACCAACAACGATGACATCGTAGTCAGTCTTGGGGATAGCTTCGGCAGCAGCGAAGCCACAAGCCAAGAGGACGGCGGGCAGAAGAGATCCGATTCTAACCATTGCGACGATCGTGAGCAAGAAGGCCTAGGGCTGCAATGATGCGCGCAGGGTTCCCGTCCCTCTTTATAGCTCCGATTGAGAAAATCCAGACCCCCTGACGGCATAGGCCATGAGGCCGTGGGGCTGGTAGATCAATGGCCGTAACAGGATCATAACAAACCATGTGGGGAGAAGAGAGGATTTCTTCAGCCCGAGGGTCATTCAATGGCAGTGATCGTCGGGATCAACGCCCCTTACACTGAAAATGTGTGGCTCTGGAGTTCTTGGATGGAGCGGGATTTTGCAATGGCACTTGCTAGCTGCTTGGCAGTGGAGCCGGGAAATTGTAAGATCTGAAGGAACTGTGCACACGACAGTACTTGCGACGTGGATGATAGGCCTTAGGAAGTTCCCGAGGGTGCTGCTATCTTGTAAAAATAACATGTAGCATCCTAGGCTCTCTTCTCAGTCCATGAGAATAAATTTGTGCGATTCCAAATCGACGATGCGGATCACAAAAAGAAGAACTATGGGTCCAAGCTGCACGATTGGGTTTGGCTGCCTTGACAAAATCTAATAGATCGTCGTGTGGCTGCAGCTGAAATCTTCTCCACGAGAATCACTCCGAGGCACATCGTGAACATTAACACTGAAGCAATTCCAAAGTGCGAGTGGTTTTTCTCTGGGGCCAGAAAGCTTCATCCTTTGTGAAACATCTCGACATCTGAGGTATTAAGGGCCCCAAATGTCGTGATAGCTCAGGATTTAATTGCGATCTCAGACTGGAAGAGCCGGCAAGATAATCCCGCAGTGGGTCCCGCCCGTGTTCTTCTAGCTGCATCTCCCAATAGCGCCCGCCACTGCGTTCAACCTGCAGAATGAGATCATGGCACGATCTCAAGCAGGGTTCAGCTTCCGATTCTTCGTGGGGTTGCTCGGGGCTTGAGCCTTGAGATGCGTGCAGTCACCTTGAACCCTACTCAGCCAAGTCATGCGAGCTCCCGAGGTCCCCAAGGCAAATTTGCATACTTTCCAAGATTCAAGGCTGTGGTGTCTGTATATAGTATTGATGAGATCCACACCCGATTACCGGGCTTTTCCTCCCAGTGCGGAGTCCGCCGTTAGAGAGCCATATAGTAGCTCTCCAGGCCCTCTCTCCTCTTCCCTTCTTCATCTCTCTTCAGCCAGCTCAGTTAGCTAGATAGCTCCATTCATTTGCTTCATTCAGTTTCTTTCATGCGTGCTTTGTGCTCTCCCCTAGCCTGAGGTCATCAAGTATCACGACTGGGCACCGTTCTATCAGAAACATCTCTGCGCAGCCCTAGAGTGATTTTGCATATGACAGCACTCATTAATTAGCACATCTCTAGTCAGAATTCTACGCCTATCAATGTGATTCTTACATTTATATATGTCTGCGGAGTGGATAATTTGATATATCGAGTTGCCATGTGAATTGAATGTAAATTTAAACACAGTGCTTTAAAATGGCGTAGGGAACAATATGAAAGTCCCCGGGGGAAATTCTACCTCTAATGTCTCAACTCGATCAAAGGCTTATACTCATATTCAAGTGCAACCCTTACTTACTTGGGATCACATGTACACTTCAAATGCCATTGTATTCTCAATCTATATGTTTATGCAATGCAATTACCGACCCATCCATCCACCATCCACCGTGTGAATCTCGCCGCTCACATAGGCACTCGCCCGCGAGGCCAGGTAAACAGTCGGGCCCTTGAAGTCATCAGGGTTACCCCATCGACCTGCAGGGATGCGAGCCAAAATACTAGCAGCACGCTCCTTATTCTCGATGAGCGCGGTGTTCATATCAGTGGCCACATATCCAGGCGCAATAGCGTTGACATTGATTCCCTGGGAAGCCCACTCATTCGAGAGAGCCTTGGTAAGCTGTGCTACACCACCCTTTGCAGCTGCATAAGCTGGTACAGTCAGACCGCCCTGGAAGGAGACGAGAGAAGCTACGTTGATAATGCTGCCTCGTTGTCCGGAAGCATTGGGGGATCGCTTGAGCATGTAGGCGCCGACGTCGCGGCAAAGTGTGAAAACAGTTGTGAGGTTGACTTGGAGGACCTTTTGAGGAAGCAGATGAGTTAACAAACGGAACCGATAAGGGTGTAATGTAGTGAGACTTACCTCTTCCCAATCACTTGATGGGAAGACGTGACTTGGATGGCGGCGTTGGATACCAGCACAGTTGATCAGAATGCTAATATCATGCTCCTTGGTAACATCGGCAACAAGGGCAGCAACGGATTCTTGAGAAGCGAGATCTGCAGTAGCGATTGTGGCCTTGCGACCTAGCTTCTCAATAGCTTGTTTTGTCTCTTGGTTGCTCGTATCTCTCTGCGTAAGGTTAATACTTTGGGGTTCTGTCTTTCCCCGCAAGCTTGCAGCTTACCTGCACGAGAACAACGTCTGCACCAGCTTCAGCTAGCGCAATGGCCATCGACTGACCGATGCCGCGAGTACCACCTGTCACCAGGGCGGTCCTGTCATTGAGAGTGAATAAATCGGCCATTTCGATTGTTTTATGATTTTCAAGGCATGGAAAGATTTGCGGGGTGAATACCGCGCTATATACGCGACTTACTTAGGAGCCCCCACGCTCTCCCCGCATTAACGTGGGGGAGAAGTTGCTCGGCAAGTTTCCTAGTAAGACGTGCCTCGTCGCGAGCATTGCATTAATGGAGTGGGAAATCGATTAATACAATCTACTTGGGCTTCTGCATTTCAATGAGGTCATTATGGCTCAAATAGAATATGTTTTATGCATTGAAAAGTTGAAATATGTTTCTATGGAATTGGTATCTAAAAAATGAAGATCGAAACTACCACTCGCGAATGGAGCCATCAGGACCGTAGAACTCCTTGCATTGCCATGGCTCGGTGTCCTGGGCAATCTTACGAACAAGGTCCTCATCGATATCGATACCGATACCAGGCTTGGTAGGAGCAGGCACATAGCCCTCTTGAATCTCAAAGACAGACTTGTCAACCAAGTAGCTGTTCAGATCGATATCACCAGCCTCGACGTTGTAGTGCATACCAAGAGACATCTCCTGAATGACGAAGTTGGGGGTAGAAACCGCAACTTGGAGAGAAGCAGCGAAGGCAATAGGACCGAGAGGACAGTGAGGAGCGATACCGACATCGTAAGCCTCAGCAAGGTTGGCAATGCGGCGAGTCTCCGAGATACCGCCAGCGTGAGCAATGTCAGGCTGCAAGATATCAACGGAAGCATCCTCGAGAAAGCGCTTGACGTCCCATCGGGTGAAGAGACGCTCGCCGAAGGCAATAGGAATTGTGGTTGAGTTGGAGAGCTGCTTGATAGCTTCGGGGTGTTCGCAGAGAAGGGGCTCCTCAATGAAGAGGGGCTTGTAAGGCTCCAGAGCCTTGGCCAATTGCTTAGCCATGGGTCGGTGAAGACGGCCGTGGAAATCGAGACCAGCGTCAAGGCCAAGATCCTTGACCTGCTTTAAGCGCTCGACGGTGGAATCGAGTACGGAGGGTGAGTCGAGCCAGTTGACGTCTTCGGTGGCGTTCATCTTGATGCACTTGAGGCCCTGGGCAATACGAGCCTTCCTATTGTTCGACAAATACGTTAGTTATGGAATCACAGTTTTGTTATAATCTGAGGGGACATACGCAGCCAACTCCACATCACTCGGACGATCTCCGCCAATCCAGCAGTAGACCTGGACCTTGTTGCGCACCTGGCCGCCCAGCAGCTGGTACACAGGAACGCCCAATCGCTTGCCCTTGAGATCCCACAGTGCAATATCAATGCCAGACATAGCAGACATAAACACGGGACCTCCACGGTAGAAGCCCAAGCGCCATATTAATTGCCAGATGTGCTCAATGTTACTGGGAAACGTTAGTTTTGCTCGGATGACAAACGTCATGTTTCTTACTCGGCTTCTTGTCCCACGACACGGGGAATGATCTCGTTCAAAGCACCCTCGACAGCCAAGGAGTGGCCTTCCAAAGTACCTTCACCCCAACCGAACTGGCCCTCCTCGTCGGTGATCTTGACAAACAGCCAGCGGGGCTTCACCCGGAAGTACTCAACGGACTTGACCTTGACCATGATGACTTTTCAGATTTGAATACAATTGACAAAGAACGATATAGAATAGAAAGAAAAAGAGAAACTTCACAGCGTGGCGGGGAGCGGGGTAAAATTTAAAGAAGCTCGATGCGCGTCTCTACCCACGACACCCCACGCCCCGACGCGGGGTGGAACATATCGGGGGAAGTCCGGGGGACCTCCTCGACCCCCCACGCTAGTCTCCGCATGAAAACTATTGGTGGAACAATTCCATCTAGTTTAGGGAGCAAGAAGCTGACAGCGAGGGCTTTCACGTTCTAAGCTCTCAGCTGGAGTGTGGGAACCATTGATCTCATGGAAAACGCCTCAGATCTATGGCTGTGTTGTACAAAAAAGCCTAGGAATCAGGAATAGAGCTGTTAATACCGTCTACTTTTAGTAGACACAAAAATCTTTTGTTCGAAAATAAATTCAGTTCCATTAGAAATAATGAGCAAGAAATCAATATAGAATACAATTTTGTCCAGATGAAGCTTCAGTCAAAGACTGGCCAGGATGGTGAAGTTACTTATTCTAGATGATCTTTTCCCCTATTGGGCACAACTATACCTTTCCCAATCGAACTTCGTATACCATGATTCATGACTTCTCACAGGCGTATGTGCACCGGCGGCGCACCGGGATGCCGGCGCTCTCCGGGGCCGAACAAACGTGGGGGCCCCGGATTCTTGGGCTTCTCCACGCAATGCTGGAGACCCCCACGCCCTCGGCTGCATTCCGTGGGATTTTTTGGAAGCTCTTCAACTTTTTCTTTTCACCAGGTCTCCAACGTTGAGCTACTAGCTATAGCTGCATATTCACCATGGGGATCACACAGACAGAGATCGAGAAGCATAACACTCGACAGTCATGCTGGCTAGCGATTCACGGAGGTGTCTACGATGTGACAGGTACATCTTCCCCGCATAATCGCGAATCCAGTCGCAAGCTTACAATCCATTCCAGACTTTCTAGATTCACACCCAGGAGGGCGCAAAGTGATTCTCCGTTGTGCAGGCAGAGATGCGACCGCAGACTTCGACTCAGTCCACTCCCCAGAGGTGCTGAAAGAGGCGCTCCCCGAGACGGCACTACTAGGAAGCTTCGACTCCACCGAGTCGCAGAGTGCTGGAAGCAAGACCAGCTCCCCAACAAAGACCGAAACCAAGCCCAAAGACGACGGACCCCCTCCGCTAGCCGCTTTGATCAACCTGAACGATTTCGAAAAGGTTGCACAGAAATTCCTCCCAGAAGCTGCGTTCGCATACTATTTCTCGGGCGCCGACGACGAGATCACGAAGAGGACCAGTGCGAAAGCCTACCAGAAAATCGCTTTGAGACCACGAATTCTTCGCAACATGTCAAGTGTAGATACTTCGACCTCTATCCTCGGCCAAAAGGTCTCTCTCCCGGTCTATATGTCACCCTCGGGTCTGGCTAAGCTTGCGCACCCGGATGGCGAGTGCGCGCTAGCTGCCGCTGCTGGACGGGAAGGAATCGCGCAAGTGCTGGCCAACTCCTCGAGTATGTCAGTTGAGCAGGTGACCAAAAGCAAGACAAATCCCGAACAACCTTTGTTCATGCAGTTATATGTCAATAAGGATATCAAGCTGTCTATCAATCTGGTCCAACGTGCCATCAAAGCTGGGGTGAAGGGCATTTGGATCACAGTTGATTCCCCAGTGGTAGGCAAAAGAGAGATGGACGAGCGGTTAAACCTCGACGTCTCAGCTCAAGACAGCGACGCAGAGGGCCAGGGCGTGGCAAAGATCATGGCTAGCTCTATATCACCGTACATTGACTGGAGTATTCTAAAGTGGATTCGTGATATGACGGATCTCCCAGTGGTGATAAAGGGAGTACAATGTGTTGAAGATGCAGTGCTTGCGTATGAGCATGGTGTGCAAGGAATTGTGCTTTCAAATCATGGCGGTCGATCACAAGACACGTAAGTTCAACCTCGATTCCATGTTGCTTTGTGATCGGTATCATATCTAACGTCAACAGTGCCCAAGCACCACTTCTCACACTATTAGAGATTCGCAAATTCGCACCTCACCTACTAGACGGCAAGATGCAGATTTTCGTCGATGGCGGTATTCGGAGAGGAACCGATGTGCTTAAAGCCCTTGCACTGGGCGCAACAGCAGTGGGAATGGCTCGGCCTTTCCTATTCAGTCTTTCAGCTGGCTACGGAGAGAAAGGTCCTCGACGCGTGTTAGAGATTTTGAGACATGAGATTGAGTCCAACATGATCTTCTTAGGAGCCACTAAGCTCTCGGAGCTTCGACCTGAGATGTTAAATACTGCACGGCTTGAGCGGGACATGATTGGAAGCGTCAAGCTATAGAACTGACATTCAAGATTTGCTATTAGCGTTATGTAATAAATTTATATCCTCAGCATGAAGACCCATCGGACGATGCTCCATCTTTCTGACAGGCTGCTGGAAGCTCAATGTCAACTAACCAAGGAGCCTGAATAGGGATTTCCGATGTGCCTATAACTGCAGCATTGACAAATAGAGTTCTAGTACCCTGCTCCATTCCCACCAAGTCGTCAAAAGATAGGTCTATTTTAGAGCACCCAGAGTCATTGTGGCCAACTTCAACATCCGATGTTGAAAGACGTTCTATCATGACTGTCTCCTTTCTGTCGATGCCAAGGAAGTGTGCCGGGTTCCCATTAAATCGCCTTTTCCAAGCTACCATCATTGCCCCTCTATCTTCGTGTATGTGACCAAAGCAATGCATTCGTGGCGCCACCCGAGCAACGGCTTCAAAGAGCTGTGGGCAACCAACTATTCCCTTGTAAGTACGATCGAAGATTCTCCTTGGAGGGCCGTGTCTAATAACAACATCGACATCTCCAATCGGAAATTCATGGCCGTTGCGCCTATTATACCGAAGCTCTCTTGTATGGTGTCCTGGGGTATATGGGCTTGCAAATACGTTCAGAATGGCGCCATTATTGAGGTAAAAGGAGTAGTTTCCTTCATCAAGGAATACAATTCCCTTTGCGTTGAACAATCTCTTTACTTCATTCGGGCTGCCGTATGTTTGGATGAATGAAGGAGTTTCTTCGAGTATCTGAGACTTCACCATCATTTGGAAAAAGGTCGGCAGGTGCATTGTAAAGTCATGATTACCGGCTATCACGAGCTTCAACGGGGCATTTATATGTTCCATCAGACGAACGGAGGCTTTGAAGTCTTCTATGGCTGATTTCTTGGTTAGATCTCCGCAGTGAATAGCCACATCTGCGTATTGCTCTGAGTCTAGCCCTGGTAGACTGTCCAGACCATGCGTGTCGGATATTATTAAGAAGCGAGTCGGAATCACTGGTGCCGGTTTCAAATCATTCATCTTGCTAAAACTGGAGGTGTACGGAGGTAAGTGTGTAAAGTGTATTCAATGAGGACTTTGATGTTTCGAGCTATATTTTCGAAGCGAAAACAGAAAAACAGTTAGGATTATAAGTTTTTACAAGGTTGCTATCATCGGGGTACCGTAAATTCTCCATCTTGGTGAGCCCGACTCTCAATCGAGTAGTCTACATTCCTTTGGTTCGGACCTCCATCATACCCGACACAAGAGGGGAAAGTCTGATGATGCAATGAAACTCTACTAAAGCGCCTTTAAATAATTCAACAAATATGTTTGTGCTATTGCGCGGTGTCGAAAGGTTGAGGATTTGACGGTCGTAGGCATGTCTCCAGGGCTACGTTGTCTTGCGAAATGCTCCACCCTAAGAGCAATCAGAACTTGTACTTTTAGTCGTAGTTTTTTGGGAACCGCAAAGGCACCATATAATATATATTTAAACAATCACTACGTTAGAAATGAATGTGATATTTTTACGAGTCATGCGAGCAGCCAAGCAGTCCAATCGCCACATTGGGACGCCGGGGCCGTTCGATTGGAACCCCCACGCCGGCGGAGACTCGCCGAGTCCCGAGCGGGGGAGGGGAACAAAAGACAAGAAATTGGTTTGGGGTCAAGTAAGACAGGCTGTTCGCTGCTCCGTTAGCTTTCAAATTCTCTTCCACTCTCAGATACACAATGTCCGACAAGATTGACGTGCTGCTCTACGGTCTAGGGGCGTGAGTATCGCCAATCGAGCTCTGGGAGCTCAAACAAGCTTACAGAATTTCTAGCATTGGCTCTTTCTACGCGTTCATTCTCAGTCGCTCTGATCGCGTGCGCTTGACTGTGGTCGCGCGCTCAAACTATGAGGCTGTCAAGGCAAATGTGAGAAGGATCAGCTTCGCGACGTGTGACATTCCAGCTAACTTCACTAGGGAATCTCTATCGACAGCGGAAACCATGGCGAGCATGTCGTTCGCCCAGACAATGGTGAGCTTAGAGCGATAGAATAATGAGAAATGAAGCTAATATTATCTTGCAGTCGTGAAATCGCTATCGGATGTCGGCCCTCAAGACTACGTTGTGTGCGCCCACAAGGCTCTCGACCAAGCCGATGTGGCAGCTAAACTAAAGCCTTCGGTGGGCGACAATACCACATTCGTGATTATTCAAAATGGCGTTGGCAACGAGGAGGCCTTCCGGAATCTATACCCCAAGGCCTCGATTATAACCTGCGTGGTGAGTTCTAGCATACATAAACCTAAAGCCTCGACCAACGCTGACTTTCAACAAGACCTGGGTCGGAGCCACCCAGATCAGCCCAGGTGTAGTCAAGCACACGAAGTCCGAGGATATGCAAATTGGCATTTTCCCCAACCCAGCCTTGGATAGCTCGCTCGAACAGCAACGAGTCAAGACCTTCGCCGATCTTCTCGAGAACGGCAAAACAAAGTTCCAGGTCCTGGAAGATATGCAGCCACAACGATGGGAGAAGGTGGTATGGAATGTCGCGTGGAACTCCCTCACCACTCTGACCATGGTGGATACTCAGACCTGGCTGCATTCCTCTCCAGACGCAGAGCCCTTCACTAGGAAGTTGATGAAAGAGGTTATCGACATTGCCCGGGCTACTGGCGTACAGCTCTCCGATAACCTTCCTAATGAGCTGATGGATAAGATTAATGCTCTCCCTGGTATCGGCAGCAGCATGCAAACTGATGCTAAGAGTGGCCGACCTATGGAGATTGACGTCATTCTGGGCTTCCCAGTACGCAAGGCCAGAGAACACGGTATCTCAGCTCCATATCTGGAGAGCATTTATGTCATCTTACGAGCTGTTGATGGTCGATTGCGAGCAGCCCTATAACGTGAAGCGAGTTTGCTGAGCGACTAGGCAAAACAATAGTTAGCTTGTGAAATTGACGTGTTAGAGCGAAAGATGTCAAATCCAGACAGAGTTTTTCCACGAATAACAGCCTAGAAAACGAAACCCCAGTATCTAGCAACCCCAGATAATTGGCCCCCGGCATTTTACCCCATAGTTGACGGGGCTTCCCCCACGCCCCCACGCTGCCAGGACGGCCCGAATAAGGGCGTTTAACAGGCAGGAAACTGGGGGAACTCGGCATGTTCCCGGGCCCCCAGCCCTGTAGCCGCACCCATAGCACCTTCTCGCTCTGTACCCCGTATCTCATGATCTTACTGGCTCCACATGGGGAAAGCTTGTCGACTCACATCAAACTATGCGAATTGCGGGTGTACGGGGTATACGGTTCCCCATAAAATGGGCCCCCATCCCCGGTCCACTGGTCTCGCCAACCCTCCTTGTCCAAGAATCTTGATTTCCGGAACAGCAAGTGCAGGACCTATTTATCATGCCGTACTTAGGCCTCAAGGGGCGAGGTCTTTTGACCGGTATCACCTGCTCGTCGGGCATGGGATTCGTCATTTTCGGTAGGACTGCACCATGCATAGAGCAGACATTAGAAACTGAGCACTAACCTTCAATTCATAGGCTATGATGATGGAGTTATCGGTGGGCTTCTAACAGCCGCCCAGTTCGAAGACGTTTTCCATCTCAGCTCCTCTATGCAAGGGACTGTAACATCTCTGTTCGTTATCGGCTGTCTAGTCGGATGTCTCACAACCGGCTTCACAGGTGGCCGCTGGGGTCGTTTGACTGTTGCCCATTACGGCGCTGGATTTTTGAGCATTGGAGCCATTATTCAGGCTTCTAGCTACAGTGTTGCGCAATTGATTGTCGGCAGAATTGTTGCTGGTTTTGGGTTGGGTCTCATCACTAGTAACATCCCTGTATGGCAATCGGAAACGGCTTCTCGCAAAATCCGGGGTACCCTTGTCGCTATTTCACTTACGTTCCTCATTCTGGGCCAAGTGCTGGCTTACTGGATTGATTATGCCATGGCACGGTATGAGAGCAGTGTTTCCTGGCGGTTTCCGATGGCCTTCCAGGCTTTCTTGGGTATCGCGCTCAGTTCTATGATCTTCTTCATGCCAGAATGTAAGTCCATGATTGCGATGGGTCACCTTGTCTGAGAATTGAGAAGCTAACTTCTTTACCAGCACCCCGATGGCTATTCCAACACGACCGTGCCGAAGAAGCTACTGAAGTCCTTCGCCTTCTGCGAACATCGAAGGGTGTTCTAGACGAACAAGCATTAATCACCGAAATCGCCGAGATCAACGATGCACTGTCTCTTGAGAGCGAGCAGAAAGGATGGCTAGATCTGCTTAAGAAGGATAACATTGGATCCCGACGCCGTGTTGCTTTGGCGTGCCTGCTGAATGCATGCCAGGCTTGGAGTGGAAGTACTCCCATCAGTTACTACACGACCGTTATCTTCGAGGACTCAGTGGGATTCACCCATGATTTTGCGCTACTGATGTCCGGCTTCCTGCAAATTTGGTTCCTAGTCGCCTCATTCGGCACATGGTACAGTATCGAGAAATTTGGTCGACGACGCTCGTTCATTGGCTCTGCCCTGGGAATGTCAGCTGTGATGATTGTTATGGCTGCCATGCTGGCCATTGATACTCAAACATCCGGTGTAGTTGCGGCTGTGATGCTGTTTGCCTACCAAGCCTTCTACACTTGGGGCTTTATGGGTGGTATTTGGGTAAGTCATTTCTTCTCTTTCACGATCGATCGATGGCATGACAAAATATCTAACTCACGCAGTGCTATGGTCCTGAAATTCTTCCACTCGCCCACCGCGCGAAGGGTATTGGTCTCGCAACCGCGTTCCTCTGGCTGTCGACCTTCATCGTGATTGAGATTGTGCCGATTGCCATTGCAAACATCGGATGGCGCACATACATAATCTTCGCCGCCTTCAATCTCGCTTTCGTTCCAATGATCTACTTCCTGTATCCCGAGACTGCTGGATTCAGCCTCGAGGCCGTGGATCTGGCATTCATGGATCCGGACACCCCGCCAGTCAAGAGGGCGGACCAACTGTGGAAGATGATCCGCGCTGGCCAGGACGTTACACTCACACAGGTCGTCGACCACAAGACTGAGGCGGAGGCTAGCCATGTTGAGGTCGCGCATGGCTAGGTCGGTCTTTGCAATGTTAAATGAGCGAACATTGGAATATAGATATCAAATGTCTTTTGATTCTGTCGAATAAATCTCAAGTAGAACCATGAGTATGTATTGTGGTCCATGCCAATAAACAAAAAAATAACCCAGAACAACGATGACGCCTTTGCCAAACACATTGCGCCCTATCAGCACGACGCCTATACAACAGAAACTAGATCGGACGCAGTCGTCTGCTAGATGATGTATGTCCAAAAGAAAAATCAAGATCCGTCTAAAAACGCCAAATATCCAACGGATTTTATGTACAAGATTCGTATCAGGTCGTGACTGCATATCAAGATTAGATCAATTACGTGACCTATTCCAACTGAACAGCTCCTGCAGCTGGATGGAAGTAGACTTGCTACTGTCCTGGTCAGGCACTGGGGGAGGAGGTGGTGGTTCGGGGGGAGCGGAGCCTGGCAGCTCCTCGTCAACAGCAAAACGCCAGCGACCATCTGGGCCCGAAAATTGGCGGAAAGTATACCGCTTATCGAGGCCAGACAAGTGTTCACGACGCTTGGCGTTGGTCCAGCTATGTGTGTTACTGAAATCGCGCATCATTTGACTGTGGGCTATCCAAGGAATCACGGCACCGATGGAGCGCGGCATGCGAGGGCCGCGGAATCGGCCACGGCGGGTGCCGAAGACAAGAAGAACCACTAGGGTATCGAATGCGATGATTAAGAGGGCGATGGCGAGAGAAGGGATGGAGGGGACCATGCACCAGGTGCTTTGGATGACAGTGCTGTTCTGTGCAAGTATGGGGTTCTCGAGTTGCTCCAGGTAGATATGGCGCCAGATCGAGAAGTATGTGCTGTAGACCCATTGATAAACAACACGGGTCAAATCGGTCATGATTTCGACGTCTAATGATTCGAAATCCGGGTCGGCACGCTCGTAGAGACGCGCAACTAAGAACCCTGCCCAATCGTATGAGGATATGTTGTATGTTCCATTGATAGCTGTGGTATTGCCCACAAAGCTGTCGGGTATAGCCGCGAAGACTTTGTTGAACTGGCCGAGACTCACAGTGGCATTGTCGTACATAACGCCAGAATCAATTGAGCTATTCGCGATGGGCTCGTGTGTGCTAATTTGGCCTCGACTATCAAATTCGATGAAGAATTCCTCCATTTTGACCTTCGGTTCACATTGAAGCGCAATTGAGTTGTTGTCTGTCAAGTCCGTGTCGGCCATGTAATCCCATTGGCCGACCACAAGAACAGTCGAGGTTTCGCAGATGTCTGTTTCGTTCGGACCAGGCGTGATCTTCTCAAATGGGGACAGAAAATGGATCGCTAGGGCAATACCCTCGTTTTTACTGCTGGAAGCTGGCATGGGCGCTATGCAATCGACGGGGTCATCGCCAAAGGTTGAATATTGCCAGTAGCTCGCACCAGTTGTCTTGTTGTATAATAAGCCGACCTTTGGAGAAAGAGGGATGCAGTCGAGGGATGCGCTGATGCCGAGCGTGTCTGCTCCGTACAGCACACTTGGATCTCCGTTGTGAATCTCTATCGGGAAGAATGACTGATTTGAGCTGGTCCACGAGAGCATTGGAACGCCACTAGTGATACTAGTCTGAATCAGATCATACTCGGTGAATTCTGCCGCAAAGTCATTTCGCCAGAACATCGATTGACTGTAGTTCTGAGTCAAGTCCTCGGTCGGCAAAGACGATGACTGCAACTCTTGGTTGAATAAACCACCAACAACAACTGTGAGCGCCATATTCACGACGCATGCAATGGAAACAAGACCAAGCAGAACATGCCTCCCTCGAACGCATTTAATAAACACCATCAGGGGGCTCTGCGAAGCGTAATTGAGAGACAACGAAGCACCAGCAGCGGCCATTCCCCGTTGAAGATGGACCCAAGGCTCGAGAACCGCAATGTTGCGGTGAATTGATGTGCAGAGCGAGCCGACGGAAGATGCCACTACTGAGGGAAGGAATGAGAGTATGATTTGGAGTGCACTAGAGTCGGACTGCGTCAGATGTCTGAACCGGCCATCGCGAGCCAGAGAGGACACAACCAAAGCCATCAGAATGATGATAGCTGCCAAAGCCAAAAACTCGATGATGAAAAAAGGCACAACAAGAAAATGCGGCATCGGATCAACACGGGTTCGTTGATGTTCTTCCATCTGCACTGGAGAGCCATCCTCGGACAGAATCTCGAGCTGATTGCCATTTGGGCCAGGACGCCAAAAGCATCTGGCATTCTTCAACATCCGGTTAAGCTGTCGAGTGGAGAATTGGTGAAAATCCGCATCGGCGTTTTTGAGAAAGTCGGTAGGATGGAAGATATCGGCCGCGATACTACACATTGCGCCGATAGAGCCTGGGTCACTTTGGAGGAATGATTCTCGTGACTGGTACAGAAAGAGGAGGTAAACACCAGTAAGACAAGCCAAGCCCAAAATGAATTCCGACCACAACGCGGCGAAAGTCACGACAGCAATCGCAACTCGTGTTGTACTGCTCGTGCCAGGAATGATCGTAGCGTTACGGTCGGGGTCAAAGAGGCGACCAAGCGTTAATACAAATGTCTGCTTGACATCACGGCGAATGCGGCTCTGGAACTGGTCTTGGTTCATGATCGTAGCGGTGTCTAGGATCGAGAACGGTTGGAACTCTCCTAGTTCTTGACTGATTACAGGCAATTCTGTAACAACCCGATCCCCCGTGGTGGCATTCTCGCGTATAAAAAGCATGTCGCTGGTGTATGGAGAGTGTTGTGACAGGAGAGCGTGGAATTGAGCGATGTTGAATTCATCTTTGGTCAAGGTGCGCGTGGTGGATGGATGAATTTTGATGTTGGTAATGGAGCTGTTGGAATGCATTTGTACATCTGCATCTGCCTTCTGATATTGAATATCACAAGCAAACGCATTGCCGGAGGCAGAATATTTCGGGTTGCCGGGGTTCTTGTCAGTGACGTTAAGACTAAACATCATACCGTAGATGTCATAAGGGTCACAGCCGACGGCCGTGAATGCATGGGTTTGATTTGGGTAGTCCGTTTCGAGGATCTGAGATATAGCAGGCTCCCAGTACCGAACCTGCAGGAAGTCGGTCTCGGGAAAGAAAATGCTGCTATAATTAAAGCTCAGCTGACACTTGCTGAGCGGGTTCAGATTATCGAGGGGGTCGCTGTCTGTTGCACTCCACGAGATCCGTCGCTCGTTGTTCGTACCGTTATAGATTGAGACCGTCAGGTTGTCTTGAACGTGTAGAACATCGTCGCAGGAGAGCTGGGCCCAATACAAAGTCTGGTCGAGGTTCCACAAGGAACCGGCGTTGGCGGAATCGTCAGGGATCTCCACGGGGGCAATAGCATAGTCCTTAGACCTAGTGCGGTGAACACGAGTAGTTGTCGAAAGGAAGCTGTCAACCGTGTTATTTGCCTGCGTTGCCATCCAAGACCCCTGTTGATCCAAGTCGACCAGTGTCGGCCAGCTGCGCAGTTCCTCATGTTGTTTGACATCCACCTCACGCAATTCCAACAACGTACTCTGCAGGGCAGGCAATATCATTCGAATCGAGAGAGTCATCATTGAAACCCATAATACGAGCCAATGACGGCGGCGAGCAGCGTTGATCGGAGTGAGAATCGTCTGGCCGAAGTTGTAGTTGATGAATAGAACCGTTGCGGGCGCTCCCTCGGGTCGTGACAACTGGAAGTAGGGCTCCAGCCGGAGGACATCGAAGTCGGTGATGGTCCATACTATCAGAAGTAGAAGGGCGACGATAATTGGCACGTAGTTGTACATGAATGACTGGAACATCGAGACATCGTCGGTGTCGTCAAAGAAGTACAGACCCCCCTTTTCAGCACTATACTGTCGCAATCCCTCCACAACCATAAACATCGTCAAGATAAGGCATACCAAAGCGGCAAGGAAGGGCGGACGAAGAGCCATCGGGCGCCAGCCGCGGCTGGGACTGTGGAAGACATTCGGTCGAAACGGAGCTATGAACGCTGTAGAGAACTGTCAGTACGGTTCCACGGCAGACTTTCTCGGTCGCAGTAATCAGGCAAGGGATCTAAGGCGTCCATTTTGGATTCCCAATGGGCGTTTTGAGGGAGGAAATCTAGACCACTCACCAATCCATGGTGCCCAGATCCGCGGCGGCTTGTCTCCGTCAACGGGCATACTGGATGGACGGGGTCCAGGGCGGCGCAGCGGAAACCGAAGAGCATTGCCGATATGAAGATGACTATGGAGAATCGTATTGCATGTTGCAAGAGAGGGGAAGAAGCGAAGATGGCCAAGAAATTTCTGCAGGCCAAGCGGGCGGAGTGACGTACGGAGGAGAGGGAGTCGAAACGAGGAGATGCCAGACTTCTCCGGCCGCGCGGTCGCGTGGGGCGTGATCTCCCGCTCTTTTCTTTAAGCCCAAGTTTGGCCCGCTTTGTTGCGGGGGCAGGCTAGTCTTCCAGCTTAAACAGCCTGGGAGCTACAGCTAAAACTTGACATCGATGAATTCTGTGCGTCTCAACGGACTTCTCCGTACTAATCCATGCAGAATATGCATCGCTGGCTGCTGGTAGCCCCTGATCCTTTCCTCCAACGACTCCGGCACAACCAGGGTTCAGCCACAGTGAACCAATTAAGCAGCAACGCTTGGTTCGGCCAATTCCAAGTTTCGCGTGGCTTGGCAAGATCCGATTATCCGTTGTGGCAGCTTTTCCAGGTTTCTTCAGCTGGACTCCCGATAGGCCTGGCATAATGCATCATAGCTATTCTCGGTCTCTTTACCGACTGTCGCAGCTTCGCTCTAAACCTACTAAGTGGAGATGATCGACGCATAGTCGAGGTCATACAAATTCATATAGAATATAAAAGCACGTTGACCCCTTTGAAGTCTGACAACTTGCCGCCCTCTCTATTCATAGCTTTGGTTGTCCTACTCCGAAGGTAAGCAATGGAAGTCTATGCAGTCACGCCCTTCTCACCTTCCACGAGTCCACCGATGTATCGATCCACAGATTTGCAAATTATGTCATTCCTCCCGATCGCCATTAAACAGCGACGAGTTGCCGTGTTGCCGATAAGTTTCGGAGGAATAGAACATTGAGCGACGACATGCCCCATTCGGTGATGTCCCATTGTAATACTTGTGGCACCTCCGTAGCCCTAGAAAGGCACCACCCAAGCTGAGCCAAGACTCAACACTCAATTCGAATTCTCAGCGCCACCAGGAATGAAACTATCAAGGGTCCTCATCTAGGCCCTTCAGTCAATCAGTCAGTTCAGCCATGATCACCAGACAGGTGGCTGGGTTTCAAATCCTGCCGGGACTCGCCTTTGATCTAAGCAACAGGACACTCGATTGCTTGGCAGCTAATCCCGCTACAAAGAGATCTACAACGGAAAATCATTCAACATCCACAATTTGTTCCATTCAATCGTAATAGACGTGATGGCAAACATAAAGCTAGCCGATACATGACAATTAAAATTCTCCTATACACAAGAACCATTACTTGCCCTCCCCTTTTAACTCACTGCCCAATCTACTGGGTGTGCTCACTAGTCTCGATAGTAGTCGAGCGGGCCTCCTGGGCCTTAGCAGACTCAATATCACCGTGCTCCATAGCAACGGTTTGATTGGTGGCAACACGGGTCTTCCAGGCAGGGGTTCCCAGGTAGGGGATACCGTTGGGGTCTTCGAACATAGCCTCGGTCTCTTCCAAAGTCTTACCCGCAGTCTCGGGGAAGAGGAAGAAGACGTGGATGAACATGGCAGCGTTGAAGACACCGAACAGGATGTAAGTCTTCCAAGCGATGTTGGTGAATGCAGAGGGGGTGAAGAGACCCAGAGCAGTGTTGAAGGCCCAGTTACCAGAGGTAGCGAGAGCGACACCCTTACCACGCAGGCGGAGAGGGAACAACTCTGGTGGGTAGGTCCAAGAAGCAGGACCCCAGGTAGGAGCATACGAGGCGACGAAGAGATAAGTGCAGGCAATCAGACCCTTTGCGGCAGAACCAGTAACACTCATCGACTGCTCGGGGGACACACGATCGCCCATTGGGATAACAATACCAGCGCCACCAAGAATACCGGCGTTGGCGAACATGAATGCCATCATAAAGAAAGCACCGACCAACATGGTTGGGCGACGTCCCCACTTATCTTGCCAGATCAGGGCGGGCAGAGTCATCACAACATTGATAATGTATTGAATAGAGGAGGCCAGAAGGTTGGCGTTTCCAGAATAGCCGGCCATGCCGAAGACGAAACTGATGTAGTACACTATAAAATCTGTTAGAATGCCAATGTATGAATATAAACGGAAAAATAGTCACTTACTCATAACGTTCATACCAGTCAGCTGAGACCAGATCTGACAGAACAAACTGATCATAGTACGGTGGATCATCTTAGGCTTGAACAAATCAAGGTAGGTGGCGTCAGCATGCTCGCGCTCCAGCTCGCACTGATCACGGATATCCTGCAGCTCAAGGGCAACGAATGGGTGGCTGCGGTCACCCTTTCCGTGAACAAGGGCCAGGACTTCGTGACATTCCTCCCAACGATCAGCACGAGCGAGCCAACGAGGTGACTCGGGCAAAAAGAACATGGCGAAGAACAAGAAAACGGCGGGGATCATCTGAAGGCCCCAGGGGATACGCCAAGAAGCAGGGTTGTAGTTGTTTGACTGCTGGCCTCCAACGAAAGATGTACCGTATGAAATGCTTCAAAGAAGGTCAGCTTATGCTCATGTTGCAAAAGGGCAGAACACCGCTTGCACAGGCCAACTTACTAGTACATAATCAAGATACCCCAGGTAATAGCCCATTGCTGCAAACCAACGAAACGACCACGCTTGGAAGGAGGAGACAGCTCGGAGATGTAGACGGGGACCTGGGCAGATTCGATACCGATAGAGAGACCGTTGATGACACGACCAACACACAGCATGGCAATGTTCTGGGAGGCGCAAATGATAATAGATCCAATCATCCTTGATATAAAATCAGCTCATGTCACGGCAACAATAAACAGGCAATGCGGGTCTTACCAGATAATACATCCCAACATGATAGACCACTTACGGCCCATACGATCAGAGATCGGTCCAGAGAACAGGGCACCGAGCCAGGAACCAGCAGCCATGGCAGCAGTGATACCACCCTGGTTAAGGGAAGTAGGACCACTGCATTCCAGATTATCGTCGAACGGAGGACCGTTAGGTCCCTGATTGAAGTAACACTTGTAGGAGTTCTCCCCCAGCTGCGCGGACATCGACGAGATATCGAAACCGAACAAGCCACCGCCGACGACGGCGACGGAGGCGATCACATAGATGTTCCCGATGAGCACCATGATGGGCAACGATTTACCAAGACCCGGGAAATCGAGAGGGACAAACCAGCGTACAAGAAAGAAAAGAACCCGTGTTTCAGCGGGGAACAGCCTGATTATATACACGCGATCCGCCAAATGCACGATCTTTTCCCCTGCACGGGGTTTAGGGGCAAAAGAAAAAAACGGGGGCCCCGACCCATCAAACCATGTGTCGGGGGTGCCTCCATGCACCCACCAGGATGCGCGACTTTCGGTTTAGCTTGACGCGATGTCGCATCCTGGACCCGACCAAATGTGACCGGAATGGAGTCCAGCCTGGCCAATCCTTGACCTTTAATCCCGCTCAAAGCCGGCTGGTGGCCCCCCATGGGGAAAAGTTCGGGGGAGAGGAGGACCCACGTCCATCTTCTTTGGTTGACTATGGTTGGTTTCGCGCTTTGTTTTTGATTGATCGTTTAATATTTTAGAATTTACAAAATCGTTGGCCGTTTTTGTCCCCGCATGCCTGCCATATCGAGTAAAACCTGTCTTGTGTCTACGGGCACAGAAGTAGCCTCCGATCCTGACCTTGAGCTATAGAGTACACATCCCGAACGCCATCCCGTAAATCCCGCCTTGCCGGACCGAAATAAGCCAGGCCGAGCCTGCCCATGTAACAAGAGGGCTTGGAATGACGTCCATGCGAGCCATGGCAAAGCTTGGTTGGGATTTGTGGCGTCGGCTCTCGCCTTCGCTTGAAGTTGGCCGACCTCCGGAGTAGAAAGCTAGCCAGCGACTCTGGAGATGGCTAGCCACGCGAAGGGGCCCATGCTCAAAGAGCCAATAAGCACAAACCAGTTTCAGCCGTGTGTACTTCGTGACCCTTGGCACCAGAGAACAGTTGCTTAGTCGAAGGAGGTGGCTCCCAGCTAGCGCAAACTCACCGTCCAATCCAAATAGGCCGTGGCTGTTCGGGTGTGACCTTGCACGGATCGATCGACATGAGCCTTGTCTTTCGGCCTGGGCATTGGGCTCAGGATCGGTATGAATCAAGCCGGACGCCGTACGGGAAAGTGGCATGAACCCTACGCGGCCCCGTTTAAGCCGTCAGGAATCGACCGGGCATAGACACATAGTGCCTTTGCTCTTGGAGGCTTATTTCCCAGAGCCAAGCCGGTAAGACCCGCAGGAATCAGACGATCGAGAAAAAGCAAACAGCCAACAACAAAAAATGGTCCTCCAGCTGACTCAGGTTTGCGGAGAACCCCACCTCCACACAGCGTCCCTTGCGTGGCCAGTGATGTTTCAGCTGGCCTTCAGATCATGTCGGGGCCGCAAACACGATGAGCACCGCATTGAGACCACCGGTGAAGCCCCAGAAACCGGGTTATCCAGCGTGGTCAGAACCCGGAGTTGAAGTCGGGGATGCGGGGAAGCCGAACCCCAGTCCACAGACAACGCGCCGTGGATATTTCTCGGTCCCAACATCCGGGCTGGAATAGCGCTGGAGAGCACGGCCTGAGCGGCTGGTTGCATCTGAAAGACGGAGTATCCCGTTTAGTCGTAGTTCTAACCCAATAAGCGGGATCAAGGCCCGGTCGAAACGCCTGGATACAGATTTAAATCGCGGATCATTTCCCGTCTCATCCGGACGCGAGAGAGCACTTTTGGGGGCCCTTTGTTCTGGCCTTGGTTACGCATGCATATTGGGCTCCCGGGTCCTCAGGCGTTTCTGCGTTCAATAGAATGACAGGGATGCCGGTTATTGACTCATCACATTTGACCACTCAGATGAGCCCCTATTCCGGAAATGCTCATGTAGAAGTAAAGGAGTTGTCTAGTGGAGATTGGCCCGGACAATTAACGGATATTTGACGCCGATTGGGCTGTTTGGGGGCCTAACTATCCATTGTCTCTCTGGTGCCGCGCCTTCCTGTCTAGGATTCCGTGCTGAATATATTAACATTAATGAACTGACCAACGGAAACTCGGCATTGTTTCGGAGCAACGGTCATTTCCGAGCATCTAGAGCTATACACCGAGTACTAATCAGTACGTGAGTTTGCACGAATTTGATTTAGCATGGCCCGTTTGCCTTTTCTTTCAAGATTGCCGGCTGTAAGCGAGCCTCCGGCAAACCTTCCTGGGGAATTTCCTTACTTCGATAGCACGAACCTATGCGAATACTCGGTGGAATTATTGTGCTATTCAGTAGAGAAGCAACTAGTCAATATTCGGGCATCAAATGCGCACAGTGCAAAGCTTTAAATTAGCGATGCATTTGCTAGGCCGAGTTACTCGATCGCTTGTGCAGATTGCACCTGGCTGCGGGCAGGATTTTAAGATTTGCGCCACTTAGCGACTCGGCGTAGTTTGTGAGAAAAATGATCTCAGAGGCGCATATTTGGCGTTTGTGAAAAAGACGACAAAAGAGCATGTCCGTAAGAGAGCGGGACCGGGGTCTCCAGCCAGAACAAAGGCGTATAACCCAGGATCTATCTTTGTCTTTGGTTCTACCCTATATCATCGGCTTCCTAGGCCTTCTGAACTAGGGGATTAAGCTACAGGTTATTATGTGACTATCTGGCTGATCTTACCACGCAGGGGCATAGTGGAGCTGCAGGGTGGGTGTCGTTGATTCCTATCGGAATGTAATGTGGACAGGTACCTTGGGCGCCTGTCAACACGCCCGGCTCTTATAGTTCGAGATATGGAAACTTATCACTTGAAATATTATGATCAATGGCCCGGCTCGAAATTGATTGCAAAAATTCTATTCAACACGTATACTCATCAATCCCGATCTTTACTCGTGATACGCTCAGTCAACTAAATGAATTGCAATTCTGATTTCGATAATATATCTGCTTTATCAATTCGTCACCCTATACTTTCCAATTTACCGATCGCGCATGCATCACTGTTGCTGCATCCTCAACAGCATCCCGTCGTGGGTTCAACAAACGTTCTTTCCGGGTTAAGTACTTCCACAAGCATCAACCCCGCCTGGTTTCCCTACTGACCTAACCATAGGTAGTGTTATACCAACCCAGTCAACTTTCAGATGTATAGTTCTGAAAACTTCATCTACGGCTCTATAGAAACTTAAACTATGCATCATCCTTGCTTGTAAACAACCACTCTGATCGCTCTCGCCAGTAACACGGGTGTACTTCGTGCCCCAACCGAACACAACCGAGGTACCACAGCTGCATGACAACCCCTCATAAGGCGACAGATTCGGATTTCGCCTGTCGAAACTGGATTCTTACATCTTCGATCCTTCCGGGAAAATCCATCATAAGTCCTTATCAGATCCATCAACAATGCAGTCTGTAGTCTTCAAGGGGCCTCTTCAGGTCGCGATCGAGCAGCGTCCCCGGCCCCAGATTAAAGATGATACAGACGTCATTCTGAAAGTACGATACAGTGCGTTGTGTGGCAGGTGAGCAATAGACAGCACTTTGCGCTTTGTTCCATACATATGCTCTACTCACACGTAACCAGTGAGCTACATGTGTTCCGCGGCCATCAGCCGTCTGGAACTGGGTTTATTATGGGACACGAGTTCACCGGGGAAGTATTCGAGACCGGCAGTAGTGTTAAGGGTTTCAAGAAGGGCGATCTCGCAGTATCGCCTTTCACGGTCAGCTGTGGCGAATGCTTCTATTGTTCTAAGGGCTTTTCCTCACGATGCGCCCGAGGCTTGTTGTATGGATCAGCCGTGCTAGATGGTGGCCAAGCAGAATATGTTCGCATTCCGCTAGCCGACGCGACTCTGTGTCATGCGCCGTCAAATATCGATGAGAAGAAACTCGTTTTGATGGCTGACATCTTTCCAACTGGTTATTTCTCGGCAAAGAATGCCTTCAGCTCGCTGGACGAAGACTCCGTGCGCGACAGTACTGTCATTCTATTTGGATGCGGTCCAGTCGGAATTTGCGCTTTAGTTAGTGCTCTGGAGCACCGTCCCAAGAATCTTATTGCGATTGACAGTGTGCCATCGAGACTGGAGCTTGCTCGGAGCTTAGGCGCCGAGCCTTGGAATTTCCAGCAGGATGAGGCAGGTCTGCGAGACAGAGTGAAATCTTTGACTGATGGCCGTGGTGCCGATATCGCGATTGAGGTTGTCGGACATAGCAGTGCACTAAGAATGGGATTTGAATTATTGCGTCCGTGGGGAGTCATTTCGAGCATTGGGGTTCACAATGGCGAAATCCCTTGGACTGGCAACGAGGCCTATGGCAAGAACCTTCGAATCCAGATGGGCCGTTGCCCTGTCCGAAGTAAGTTGCAGATCAAATTCGGCGCCCTGATAAGACACACTGCTAAATTTATTAGGTATTTTTGGTGAGGCTATGGACCTTCTCGCGAAAAAGCAAGACACCTTGAAGTAAGTTCAAGCGGGAGTTCCACGTTAAAACGTATGCATGTGAATGAGACTAATATTTTGCAGCTTCATGTCTGAGGATATTCGCCCTCTTTCTCAAGCAGTTCAGGCGTAAGTCTTCAAGTTCGCTATGAAGTGTCAAGCAGCTAACGGCTCAATAGGTACGACGACTTCAACAACATGCGGTCGCAAAAGATCATTTTTGAGGCAGATAAGTAGTCATTGTCATTCTAGTCATATTGACGTAGTAATTCAATCTTCGGGTTAATATAAATCTCATCCATAATTGGAGACCTCGTGATACTGCGAGTAAATACCACTTGAGATGTAAGGTGTTTTGTCCATGTGCTTGCTGAAGCTAAAATATGTTTGCGGGTCTGCCGAGCACGACCTGCAATATGAAGAGTGTTGGCTCTCCTAGTATGGTCCAAGTGCGCCTTGAAATGTTCATTTTATTCATAACGAAAAAGACATTCCCCACGCTCGGAGGGCCCATCAGGAAGGTTATCATGACATATGGAAACGGACAGGTTCCAGGATATTCTCTACGGATAAAGTGGCTTCGCCTCAAGACACGGCAACTAAGCTACAAAAACTTCAATACAGCCAACGGAGTAATTCTCCCCGAGATAGACATCAGGAGCCAGCCATAGAAGTTTAATGAGCCTCACGCGATCGTTATTGCTTCATCGCAATGATCCCAGCGCCAGAGTACCCTTGGGCATCCTCGGAGATCATGCCCGAGTTTCGGCTTATCCGCATGCAATCTTTCTAAGAACTGTCAAAATCTTTTAACAATGCATTAGCCTTTATGCTGTATAGAAAATTTACCTTTTGCGTTCCTCGCTTATTATCACCCCTACTCTTTAGCCCCTTAAGCGAGATCTCGATCATGAAGCAGGGGTTCTTGGGCCTATTCCACTTCGGGTTAGCTAGGTCCAGTTCCTGACCTTCTGGGCTCACGCGGATCACCACGGAGATCTTAGATTCCTCATATCTTGCAGGGATAGTCGGAAACTTCAATTATTTCACCGAATTGGAATAGCGACAGTATGGCCTTTCGAAGTATCGCTTTGCTCGCTACCCTCGGCCTCGCAGCCGCCCAGACATCTGTCGTGTCGGTGTTTGTTTTCAACACCGACCCACAATCTATCGTCGCATCAATCGTTGGAGAGGTTCGTGCGAGAAAAGCTCACTCAAAGGCTTGGCTAACAGATTAAATACAGAGCGCTGATAAGACTACCTACTTCATCCAATGTCCCAAAGGCGAGCCAAGCGATGAGTGCGGTCTCGGTACGGGGATGAGCTTGATTGCTGGTCCCAGCACCGCCGTGTGGGAGTACGACATGTCGCCCGCATTGTAAGACCCCCGAAAATAGCCACATAATCTACAATATGTATCCACCGGTTCTAACAATCAAATTTCCCAGCTCTGGAAAAGTTGACTGCTCTGTTGGTGGAACTACCACTGCCGTTTGCACAGAGTCACTGAGCGGCGACGAGATCACCGACGGAGGAGTGACCACAACCACGTTGCAAAAGAGTGACATTACTTTTCTTCCTATCACTGTTACCGCTGGTCCTTCGAAGGGGGCTTCTGCCGCGACTACAACAGCGAAGTCGACTGACCCTGCGGCATCATCTAGTGACAGCACTGAGTCCCAGGCCAGCAACACCGCCTCTTCCACGCTATCTTCAGGAACCAGTACCGGAGGTCTTCCTCAGATGACCGGAAATGCTGGTTTGGTCATGGGTGGACTTGCCGTTGCTGTCGCGGCCGCTGCTCTCTAAACCCGACCTTGGCTAACATTCACTGGGAGTGTTGAACTGGTTGAAATCTGTCTATAATATATCTGCATATACACGAACTGATAGCTCATCATAATTAATAAAAAGCTCTAAGGCTTTTCTCGAAAGACAGATCTCTTGATGTTTACGTAACCCCCGCCTCACGAGCGGAAATGTTCGAAATTAGAAAAGCCGACACCCCATTCTTTGCAAAGATCTTCTTTCCGATAGCGTGTTGCTATTCCACAATCCATCTAAATCATATTGAGAAGATCAATAGCCTGGTCTCTGGCAAATCTACTTGTCAGACACCGACGGCGACATAAACCGGCTGTATCGTATTTTCCTGACTCTGTTGTTGGGCATGCCAAGAGCAATCGATATAATCTCAAAAGAATGGTAATGAAGGTCTCCTCGAAGTGAGTTGAGAGTAGCCAGAAGATGTGCTGACAATTTTTTCTCAGTCGGCCCTGTGGTTTTAGGTCGACGAATCCGTATTAATATTTTTATCATGTGATAGAAACCCAATGATATAGCACACACATTCGAACCAAGCCATGTTTCAGGGATCAGTGACTCATGTTGGTCCATATCGCTCGCTTATATGTGTGGATTAGGTTGAGGTTCCCGCATTGTAGCAAACTGCTTAGGGAGATCAGAGTACCAATTCGTGAGATCTTCATCAATTTGAGCCCATCTTTGTGAGACTTTGCCTTTGCCAACTTCAAGTGTATGATGCCGAAATACGCCGTCAATAATTCGGCACTGAAGCTTAGCTCTTTTACATCGACTACATGATGGTCGCTATTCATCACATTTAATTCTGCGCCGTCGAAAGTAGGGACTGGACATAAGCAAATGAGGTCTTGAACACTCGGGGTTAAGGCTCACCAGCCCTTGCCGGACCGAGATGGGCCGTTTTTGACTTCTGCTTCACTCTGGGGTTTGTTTCATCCAACGCCTTCATGGCCAGAGAAGGAGGCATCGTTATACTTGTAATAAATCACGCGCAAGCTGGACAGAAATATGGAGTAATTTTACCTGATTAAGCAGATTACGCGGGGTGAAGACGGACCGGAATTGCGGGGCAGCGTGGACACTCGGGGCTTTTTGTCCTGGAGCCAACCCATTGAGGCAATTCCGCGCCTTTCTATGCTCTATTGGGTGGAGATTTCCAAATGCTGGTCAGCTGTTCTTCGTCTATGGCTCCCTCTTTAGCGCAAACATTCTATGTATACCCCGCCATGTGTCCTAGCTCAGGGTCCCGCCAATCTAAAAAGTTGCCTTCATGAAGTACTATTAATACGTAGCACGTAGCCAGATAGAGCTGAAACTCTCAGTCAATTTGTTCCTACGTTCTCATTCATACCCAGAGAAACTAGCGTTGGTGATCTCCAATACTCCCAAAATATGCCCTTGTATCAGCCTCCCGACGTTAACACCCCCGTGTTGTCTCAATTTTCTTTAAAGGGGAAGATTGCAGCAGTCACTGGAGGTGCGCGTGGAATAGGATTGGAAGTTCTACGTGGCCTCGCTGAAGCAGGAGCCGATGTTGCGCTCTTATACACGACCACAGCCGATGCACCAGAATTGGCAGCACAAATTGCTGCCGACACTGGAGTCCGAGTGAAGGCATACAAGTCTGACGTCACATCCCGCAGCGAGATCGCTCAAACTATCAATGAGATCGCTGAGGAGTTTGGAAATGGCCGCTTGGATATCGTGATCGCAAATGCCGGCACGTGTACGAACAAACCTAACCTTGAGTACGACGAAGAGAGCTGGGCGCGCGATAACCGGGTCAACTACGATGGAGTGATGTGGACCGCACAGTCTGCTGGTAAAATTTTCAAGAAGCAAGGCAAAGGAAACCTTATCATCACTGCCTCTGTTAGCGCTATCTTGGTCAATATTCCACAGACCCAGGTCGCATATAACGCATCGAAGGCAGCTGCTGTTCATCTCGCCAAGAGTCTGGCTGTGGAATGGGTTGACTTCGCGCGAGTCAACTGTATTTCTCCAGGATTTATCATGACAAAAAGTATACCTCCCAATCCAAATTCATTTGAATAAGATTCTGACACAACTACAGTGCTCGCTCAGCAACCAGCTTACATGATGGAGAAGTGGCTCTCAATGGTTCCTGGACGACGGATTTGCGAGGCGGCCGAGCTCAAGAGCGTAAGTTACCAAAAATTCCAATTTGGGAGCGGGTTAATTCTAACCACAACCAGGCTTATGTCTTCCTTGCGAGCGATGCTTGCTGCTATATGACCGGGGCCAATATGGTCATCGACGGAGGATATACTTTGCCCTAGACAGACACCATGTGTTTCGTCTTTCCACATAGAGCTGTGTCTACAATATTAAACAGCGCTGCCATTTATTTAAATCATTCGAATTTGTAAGAAAATTGCTAATCACGAACTTGAATAGAGATATCGATTGTTTCTAGTATCCAATGCATATAATTTCAAACTACTCCCGGAACTCCTTCTCATGAACTCATGTTAGAACGACACCCTGGCTAGAAGCCCATCAATGACGGCGATTGAATATTTCCTGAAAAATCCAAATTAGCTTATCTCACTCGCAAGTGATGTGACGGCAGACTTACGGCCAAGTGGCTTCGCGCGCTTGGAGATCGATCTGACTTGGTCCTGCTTGATTTTTGCCAGACGCACCCTGGATAACCAATCTCATTAATATCGCAAATCCGACTATTGATGGGATCCAAAGCATTGCATACTCTTCCGCGGCTTCTCTCTCGAGATTCTTAACATGGTTTCTGGCTTCTTTAACAGCTCGCCTCGACACAATCAATGCCCTATCAGCCTCGCGTTCGGCAGTCTCAGCACGGAAGACCCGATCCTTGGCGGCCTTGATCGTTGGATCCTTAGGAGTATGACGAATCGCACCTCGACGGCGATAGGTGATGCCATACGGTGAGACTGAGGTTTGGGAAGACCGGCTGCTGAATATTCTGAGGCTAGGATGGCGGCTAGGATGGCGGCTAGAATGTTTTGTGCTACTCCGCGAAGACGTGGCGCTGGTGGTAGAGTCTCCCCCGAAGATAGGCATGTCGGCTGACTTCAAGATAAGTTAAAGAGATCTTTCTGAAGTCTCGGGACTCGATGAATTCTTTCCCAGACGAAATGAGGTTATGTATACCGAGAACTCTTCTGTGGCATGACAATGCTTGAATAGATAAAGTAGAGAAGTCACATCTCGATCGGATTAGGTCTTCCCTACTGATCTACGTTCTATGCGTCAAAGTGTCGATTCTCAAGACGCCATTGACGGAATTCAACAACAAATTGTTGTATGGCTGTGTAACAGCTCCTGTGACGTCAAGAAATAGATTAAATTCCTAAAAACTGCGACCTTCCAGGAGCGGCCTGAGCGGACCACTCCCTTTCTTATATTTGTGAATGAACATGGTTATTTTCCTCTGTTATTATTGATATATGGTTAATCTCTCAGATTATACAAGATTTGACATTCTTTTTGACTCGAGGAAGTACGCATTTTTCAGCCACTCAATCTCTATCGACAAAGACCTGTAGTCGCATAACGGACCCAATGGCACCAAGGGGGCACCCAAGAAGAGGTTTTGGCTCACTTTTAGTCGAACACCTCTTGAAAACTTTCAAAAAAATCAAGGCTCCCTCTAGCTTCTGGATTGTAGCCGCCGGTAACATTACTCTGTGGCTTTTCTGAAAGAAAATTTCACCGTGATTGGTCATGTCCTGTGATACGACAGCACGGAGAGTGGCAAATGCACTTTCAAGCCTCCTATGGGCAGATCATAACTTTTTAATGATCATATCCATCCCTTCTTGGGCCTCACCCCCTGACATACGCTTATCGACGTTTCGTCTGAATAGTAAGGGGTTGATCGGATCGGATAAGGATAGCATGAGAGCACGTCATGCTCATTCTCTGAGCAAAGAAGTCTCTTTACTTGCGGTGTGAAATGAAAAATAAGGGAAGAAATAAAATTCATTGTAATCTTAAGTCGGTCAGCAATTCGTCTAATTTGAGACAATGACTCTCTTGTTGTCAAAAACTCCACCCGTCTTGCCGACCGACACGTCCACCATCCACCTAGCACAGCTTTCGCGAGTGATGAACAGGCCTGCGCCTGTCTCTGTTAGACCGAAAGTCTTCACTTCATTTTGGCCACTTTCTTTGAGTCCAACTGGTAACGGAAGAGTCCATGTGACATCATCTCCGCAGTTTTTCTCTATTTCATCGTTCACAATGTTGTGATCATCATATGACTTTGAGACATTGGTGTACTTCATCACAAAGCGGATAATATAAGGAGTCACAGCATAGCTATCTCCGACTCCCAGGGCACTCATAACAACCAATCGAGGCTTTTGATCTTCAAGATGTCGCCTCTGTGCACGTAGAGCTCGAGTGGCGAGTCTTGTAGAATCTGCCACAAGCCCGGGCGGCCCGATGAACTTTCCCCATGGCTTGTTACCAACGCGTTGGGCATTGAGAAACACAACAACAGCATCGATTGGAACACGAGATACTTCAAAGGCACGTTGCATATCTTCTTCTGACAAGCAAGACCCCTCAACAATTGTTAGGTTGTCATGAGGCTCCACTGACGCGGCTTTGCGAACTAGTACTGTGACCAGATATCCTGTCGATAATTTAGCAATCTGCACGCATATCAAGGGTATTTCTAGTTGCCCTAGTGGAGCATACCTTTCTCCAATGCGTATTTGTACCCGTATACCCCGGTCCGTCCGGTCGCGCCTAGAATGAGGAGATGCATTGTTGTCTAGCTTAGAGAATGAAAGTAGATGGACTGGGTCAATTAAATATTAGCGCATCGCCTATTTGAGCAAGATTCAAACTTTCGCAAAGAAATGACGGGTCGTCGTCCATTTTTTCTACCGACGGATTGTCGTTTAACCGATCTCCGTCCATGGCTTATGGCTTACGGGTATGAGCCAATCAAATAGCGGAAACAATTAGAGAACTCGCACGAACTTTGATTCCACTGGAAACCCCCTGAGTCTGCACTGTCCTGCTTTTAAGGTCGGATTTCAAAATCTCAGAATTCCGTTCGCACATGGGCGAAACATATGGCGCGTATGTTAAATTAAGCTCAGGGGCTCTGATTCTGAGCCGACTATAAAATCATGTGGTCGCATCCAAATTACCAGTTGGTCTTAACATTGAATCACAATGATCATGAACGCGAGAGCCTTGAGTATCTCTGACCTGAAGTCAAGGAGTCTCGATTTTGTGAATTTAATAGGAAATGAGCATGATACGTCTTCGAACAAGATAGTCGCTCTACTTGCAAATGACTTTGCTGTGCAACACGCGGAGACTCCGCCTTCTACAGGCGGCCGCGATGCATTCCTGACTAAATTAGGAGAGCGACTAAAGCTAGCACGAGGTCATGTCAGTGTCGAAGTTATGCACATGGTTGCTGAAGTGTATGAAAATGAGACTCGAGCTGGACAATGCTGGGTTTACAGCAGGAAGAATACGCCTTTCGGTTCTAGTATGAGTGTAAGTCTGCAGGAATTCTATTCCCCCGTCGGATGGAACGAATACACAAACTGAACTCAATATAGCTTGATATTATCACCTTTAATTCAGACGGCCGAATTGTTCATTGCCAAGACTTGCATGGTCCCAAGCAAGGCGCCTTCTTCAGCTTCTTCAAGTGGGGTTTGGAACTTCTATTTGGAAATTCCACCGATTATTCAGTCAGGGGAGAGTCTGGGGCACACAGGCGTATGTCTTGAGATTCCACTGAAGGGACATACCTTGTAGCAAGCGCTACCCCCGGTTCGATGTATATTCATACACACAAGGCGCCCCACCTGGCAAGGTTCGGAATGTCACTAAAAATTAGCGAGGTTTATTCTTGGAATTGGCCTGGTAAAAAAGAAATCAACACTGATGCTGAGGCTATTCATAACGCGTCAATGATTTGCGATTTGGGTTATTAATAGAATTCTTGCCTTACCTAGCCATCTTCAACTAGCGTTCGCCGGGTATGAATTTAGGAGGGAGTGGTGGGGCTTCTTCGAGATAAGGGACATACCCGTCCTGACCTTTGACAAGTTCTCCCTAGAATTAGATTATTCATAACTACGGCTTGGAAATTTGCTTTTGGCGAGCTTTCGCACTTCAGGATTCAAAACTAAAATACTGTTTTCTTTCTATTGATTAACCTTTTTATCCTTCTAAACGAGTAGATAGAAGTAGAGGCTCTCCAGATGCCGCGCGGCATGTGCGCGTCGGCGCGAACTAAAATTCCCCACCCAATAGCTGCCGGCACAATTTTTTTGCATCGATGACGACAAGCAGCTGCTGAGCCATGCATCTGCTGAGCCACAGACCGGGTAAGCTACCACCCATGAACGAAAATATGTTGTACTATTTCTACTGGATTGGCAAAGTGAGGTGGGCCCGTGTCTTGCAATGGTATACGCGTCTATCTATTCTATTCAGCGTCGATTAGCCCATTTATAAAGGCACTTGTCCTATATCAAAAACTAAACATCGAATGTCATTCTTTTTCAACTCTAAGCCATTCGAAAATACGAGCGAAAATGAAAGGGTTTCTATACGCTCTTGCGTTGTTTACCGCGCAAGTAGCTTGCCAGCCTGTGGAAGCGGCGTCTATTACCATCACAGCCTGCTTGCCGAAAGAGACAGGAAGTATCCAAGGGGTTCAATGCCAGCAGCCTCTAGGCGAATTTGATACCGAGACCCATAAACGAAATTATGGTCTTTGGGCGAACATTGCAGCTCGCGACACCTCCACAACTTCCGAGTCCACAACATCAACCACAGAGAGCACAAGCTCAGATACATCAACAAGCACCTCGTCAACATCTACGTCCGAAACTACTTCCACCAGTTCAACTAGCACTACATCCACAACATCCACATCCTCTACTACCTCTTCTACCTCAACATCATCCTCGACATCTTCAACCACCTCATCTACAACGACATCTACAACAACTACCACCGCTAGTACAGCTTCCAGCACCGCAACAGCAACATCTACAACGACCGCTGCAATGCGCGAATGGAACAAAGCAGGAAGAAACAGGGGCATTGTTTTCGGAGCCTGTCTTTTGGGACTGTTCGTGGGCATATGTGTCATCCACTGTGCACGTGAGAGATCTAAGAAAAAGCGCATCCAAGAAAGGGAAGCTCTGAAGATAAGCGCATCTTCATTACCATATGTCGAGCCTAAGGTTGGATCAAGCGCGGATCTTCTATCTGATCGGTCGTCTGTGTTGTTTAGTGACGCCCTGTCTTCGGATCCACGGCCTTCAACCAGGGGCACCCTAAGCCGAATGGAAGCTGGAGATAATCATGGGGAGAGTTCAAAAGCTAGCAATCAGGAATTGAATAAGGCAGCGAGAAACGTCATATAATTGAAACTCGCAGCCTTTTGATCCAAGAAATCAATTCCTCACGGTCGCAAGAGATTGTGAAATTTTCTGTGCTCTAATTGATTCAAAAGTGAAATAAATCGAGGACGAAATATCGAGTAAAGTCCTCTTAGTGATAGAATGCGCCCAAATACCGTTACCGAGCCGCAATTTTCTTGAGGAAAAGCTTCTCACCTGGCGAGGAACCCGCGGTGGCGCCATCTAGCCCATTCCAACCCGACACATGAACCCATATGCTATTTTCTTGCTTCTGTAAATCAGGCATATTACGACCTTGCTGCGTCTGTGGCCATATGTCCCAGCTACCAGTGCCAGAATCGCCTACCCAAGCTGCCGGGTCTGCTCCAAGGGCGACTAAAAGATGGTCATCCAAGGGAATTTTCGCAATATCCAGATCAAGCTGTCGAAGCCAGACATGCTGCACATATTCGAACATCTTGGAAAGATACTTTTGGGCGTAGATTCTATCGGCCTCCGAGTTGAGATCTTGAGATTGGTAGCCGGTGATCATAAGAAGACGTGATTCATCATTCGTATCCTGGTACATCGCGTGCATTGGGGGCGAGCCCGGCCCTGGGTTCGTGTAGGAAGCAGTATGTTCAAAAATGTTTGTAAGAAGCTGGCGGAAGTCAGGTGAGTGAACGGCTTGTGCGTCTTTGAGACTGCAGAGCCAGAACTTGACGATCGGAGGCATTCTGTTTGATTCCACTGTGAGAATGGTGGGATTTCTAGTGTAGATTTGGAGGAATGGCGAAAGCAATAGACAAATGAATCAAAAACCCTCTTTCCCCGCTCTTTTGGCCCCAGGGGCTCGGCGGCTTCGGAGACCGAGTTTTAAAGTTTATGATTCTCCATCTAACCTTACTTGTACGTTAGCAACTGCCCCCGCGGAGCCGAGTTGTTACATCGATGGCACGGGCGGAACTAAGATATGAGCAGCAAGGTTTGGGTGTTGAAGGGGAAGAGCTATAGATTATCTCCTATTACCAATAGCGCCTACTTCTGGGGAATTGCCAAACTAGCTCCGAAGTTGGGAGAAAATGCTTAGGCTTTAGTCTGTGAAGAAAAGTAATGTAGAACCTACATTGTCATATCTATGGGTATATATCGGTGAGCCAACTGCCACTGAGACGACATTGGATCAAATTCCGGCTGCACGAACTGCAGAAAAGCCTGGTCAGGATGCTGGGCCCATTTTACTATTTCCTGCTCGGCAGTCCCGGGGGGAAATCCATCTTGAGCTCTAAACATCCCAAGCGGACGAACCCGAGCCTGTTCAGGGACTAGAGTAGTTGCAAGGATCTCAGTAGGCAAGTCCGCGGTGATAGGGAAGGGGCTCGCGGAGAAACCAAGCTTGTTCCTTGACAGAAGCTGGTCATCGGCCGCAGCGTCTTGGGATCTACCCGATTGATCCTGATAAGGGGCCTCATTTGCCATTGGCGGCGCAGGGAGTCCATTTGCTGCATTCATGGCCCGTCCGTATGTTTCTTCCATCACCATGATGAAGTTCCCGAAGGCTGCCATTTCCGAAGACTTATAAAAGCCTTGCAATGGCGGACCTCGATGTGCCAGGTCCAGCGCCATGCGCCGAAGTGTAGGGTCACGGCATCTGAGGCAAGCGAACCACAAAGGAAACGCGAGGCTTATTTCAAATGAAAACGGAGCCTGCGATCCATCTGGCCTCACAGAAGCCTCCAACCCGATCGTACAATTTTCGATGATATTGTGAAAATGCGGAAGATAAGCATCAATAGACGTATGTGATGGCGAATTGCAGACAGCCAATATTACGACCACAGTTTCGTGATACGCCATAATAATCGCGGCAAGGGAAATTTCGTGCTGGGACAGTCCGCGCTGGTTTAGAACTTCCATGAGCTCGGCGAAGGCTGTATTCCATCTTTTTAGTCGGGCCGAGAGACTCGATTGCCTCTCATAGAATTCTTCGGGCAAAGGCGAAGCCGGTGATCGTAACACAAACTGTCCATGTGTTTGCTCCAATGTCTGGGCCTCCAATGATAAAAGTATTATCGCATCCCGGGATTCTTTCAATGACGTGAAGCTTTGCGATGTGGCATAAATAGCATGGTGTGAGAATGCATCTATTGGAGGAGGGGACACAGCGACCCCTATGGTCCCGAGTCGAACGAAAACCGGAATGATAATGCTCTCCAGCAAAGTAACTTGTGCCGCCGGTACAAGCCCGCCAGCTATCTGGGCGCGAAGAGAAGTGATCAGATCACAACCTTGCCGATAAAGTTGTTGAGCCTCCTGTGTACCTGCCTGTAGACATTCAATGCATATGAACAACATGCATGTGACCAGCCCCACGAAGACATCAATGCCTCCTCGTTCAATTCGTTGTCGTATCGCCGATACAGATCGAGAATACCAGCTCAAAGCATCCTGGTGGGATTGCCCCAGTGCATGAAAGGTTCCTTGGCGAAGAATACCCAATTTGGGATACGGGTCCGGGTTTTCGTAAAGTGCACTAACTGAGATGATGGCATCCCACACAGCTGGTTCACTACCACAGACCTGTGGAACAATCGTGCGCCAGAAATCGACATCAAGACCGCCCCCTATGCAGGGTGCAACATTCTGAAAATAATAAGCGAAAGCGCGGCGCTCTCGCCAAACCGTCCCTGGCAATGATATCAGGGGATTCTCAGGGGAGGGGATTCCAACAGGGGAGCTCCGTGGAGATTCCTGGTACTCGCACTTGCGACCAGTGCTGGTACATCTGATGCAGCTTGGCCTTTCTTCACCACATTTGACCTTGCGTATTCTGATTCTAGCTATCAGCGAACTATCTCGTACGATGCAGAATGGTGGTCACTTACTTGCATGTCTTGCAGCCAAGCTTAGACTTCATGGACAGAACCGGTTGAGTCGGAGAATGGGCTGGGGGCCGGCCACGCATAGCGAAAACATGTCCAGCCCTATCACCAGGCGACACTAGCTCTGGCGTGAACTGAAGAATTTAAGTTGAAACGGCTGCCTTCGATGCTAAACTGCATTAAGCATGCCGCCAGTCGGCCCGGAAGAACCGTAGATCCGACCGTGTTGCGCAGCCTTACGAGGCTCGCGTTTCTGCTTGTTCATTGAATGCCACTGTTTGAATACACGGCGAGATGAATTAGGGACCAGATTGAGGAGGTCTTTTCCATCATGCACTTGTCAAGTCACGCCACAATGGAGTACAGTCCCAGCATTATATTCTTGGCCTCCATACTCCGTACAATTCCAACATTTCTCATAATTGAGCCAGGGATGCGCTGAGTGGCCTAAAGAAACCGAGTGTCTGCCCCTTTGAAATACACTAGTAATGAACACGGTGATCAGCTCAGCCTCGCAAAGGAAAAGCTATCCACCGCTGGGGGCGAGGCGTCGATTATAGGGCGGGAACCCCCTGCGCTAGTATTATATTGGGACACTTACCGTAATATAACGCGATCTGGCGTCGTCCAGGAAATGAATACGAGATCTAGCACAATGCTCGCGTTTCCTCCAGAAGATAATGTCACGCTAGCGACAATCGACTGATTTCTCCAGGTATTAGCTGGCTGGAAAGCCATTGACGATGGACAACGGAAAGTCTCCCACGGACATCATAACCTACATTGGCGTGCCCCTTGCCGTCCTCGGAGTCCTCCCGATTATCTACACGTCTGTGCGAGCCATTCTGACCCAGCGGTCGATCCGATCCACCCTCAAACGACATGGATTGCTCGACTCCGCTATAACCCGCTTGAGTTTGATCGGAGGGATTGTTGAAGTTGAGCTGCCACGATGTGCAATTACTCCCCTCGACCGAGAACTTGATACCGAATATTGGAAGCTAAATGACCACCACGTCCCGCTCAAAGGAGGAACTTGGTCAATATTTTACTGGAATCGGCTGATCACAGGGAGAGTGCTGTATCGGTGCCAATATAAAGACGAATTGAAGATTCCACAGGCTGAAATTGGGTTCGAAGAGCTGATTGCGTTTCTTCTTGATCGGGGCGCCATTCCAGACCCCCAGGGGTGGCGCTTGTTGAAAACGGTTGGTCTCTGGACACCACCAGGGACCGCGCTGCTCCGACCACCATCTGGCATGTCAGGTGCGGTTTTGACGATCGCCACGACAGACGATTCAGATGGAGTTCTGAGCTTGCAGGTTCACTGGAAATCACAGTGGGAAAAAAGAAGCCAAGCAAGTCTTCCACCGTTCTGGATGCGACTGGCGCAGCCCGATATACCCTTACGCGATGAGACAGCCACTCCAGAAGACACGAAGGAAACAGTGGAATCATCCGAGAAGACTTCCATTTTAGTTATTATACGAGAACTGAAAACAACTCTCAAATTGCATGAAAGCGATAGCATTCGCTTCCGAGCGGAAGGGGACCACGTGAGCGATGTATACTTCGAAAGATTAGGTCTTGCGGCCGGGGGATGTCGAGATTTGAGAACCTACGGGGAGGCTTTCAGCCATTGGTTCGTTTATGTGGCTTCAGCCCTTGGGGAAGTTGGAAATGCTGGACTCTACAACTTCAGCATTCCGACCAATGTGACAGCCTTTGTGAAGCGTAACTCTATTCCATGTGGTGTCATGGTCGTTCTTGGGCTTTTGGACAATGAAGACGTTCCACCGTGGGACTCTCCAGCACCGTCGCTTCACGAGTCGACACTAGAAATACAGCAAAGGATGGAAGAAGAAAACCTGGCGCGCCAGATGGAGACCATGATGCCACCTCATCAGGCCGCTGAAGCTAGACGCATTCGATCGCAGCATCAAGCATCAAAATTTCATTTTGATCATATCAAAAGAAGAAAGGCACAGGTGGAGCATGAGGAAAGGCGACTTATTGAGGCAATCCAGTCACCACGCCTTGATAATAAGATCATTTCCGAGGCTTCGCTTAGTTACCTAAAGAAGGAAAAAATAATTCCTGACAATTACTCTGCCGAGGAACTGGCGCAGGCCGTTCTTTACCTAATGGTGCTTGATGAGACTCAGGCAACCATTATTGCAGATATTCTCGAACGCTGGATGCTCTGGTCACAGTATGGCGGAATGCAAAAAATACAACTTGAGCTACTGATCAAAAACAAAATCTCATTTTGCTACGCATCGACCCTTGTGGCTGTTGTGCAACAGGCTAACGCTACTGAAACTACATTGGGATCCGACATGATTGAGAGCATGCGAGTTTGGAGACGGGTGCGATTGGGCTAGACAATCCATCTTTATATTCTGTTATGATGAAGACATCTATGTCGACTTTGCATAGAGCAAAGACAACGAGCTTCATGGGCATTGTAGGTAATATTCATAAATCATTTGGAAACCCATGCAAACCAAACTCACCACCTTGGGATGTGAGGTGAAAATTCCGGACGGAATTTCTTCATGTAAGTTGTATCATCCCTCTTGGTCATCCCCGAATCCACATACTGTTGGTGTAGATGAGCCAGCTTTTTCCGATCAAGCTCAATTCCCAGGCCGGGGGTGGTGGGTACTATCACGCCGCCATCGGCCCAGACCAAAGCTCCATCAAGGATGACATCTTCCTCGCGGCGCTTCCATGGCCAATGGGTATCACAAGCATAATCGAGATTAGAAGTTGCTGATGCCAGATGGGTCATAGCTGCAAGTGATATACCTAAGTGGCTGTTTGAATGCATAGAAAGACGCATATTCCAAATTGCACAGATTGAGGCCAAAGTTTGTGATTTGCGAAGACCTCCCCAGAAATGATGATCGGATAACACGACTTGGACAGCATCTTGGGCAACCGAAGGTGGCAAGTGCGAAAAGGCCACAACTGCCATATTTGTGGCTAGCGGCATTGAAGCTTCCTTGGCTACAGCAGCCATTCCTTCGATTTCTGGGGCGGGGTCCTCTAGATATTCCACGATTCCTTTGAGCTCCTCGGCAACCCATTTTGACGTTTCAACGGTCCATGCTGCATTGGGGTCCAAGCGGAGTGGAATGCCTGGGAATGCGGTATGCAGTGCTTTGATGGCGGCCACTTCCTGTGCAGGTGGGAAAACACCCCCCTTGAGCTTAATGGCTTTGAACCCGTACTCGTCAATTATCTTCTTCGCCTGTTTGACTACTCCAGCAGGGTCGAGAGCTTCGCCATAATCATCATCTGGGTAGCCAGGATGTCCTGCCCATTTGTAGAAAAGGTAGGCCGAGTATTGAACCGAGTCTCTGACTCGTCCACCGAGCAAGTCGCTCACTGGAACCCCTTGAATCTTTCCTTGTATATCAAGGCAAGCGACTTCAAATGGGGAGAAGACTTTGTCAGCCACTGATGCTGTGGTAACCATCCCAGCCATCCCATCGCCACCAGAGGTAGTATCCGCTGTTAAGTTGTCGACGCATATTTGGTAGATGGCATTGGTGTTGTATACCGAGAGTCCTTTAATTCTATTGGCTGCGTTCTGAAGGCGAATTAGGTGTGCTGAGTCCCCATATGATTCCCCCAAGCCATATCCGTCCTCAGTCACAACCTCAATGATACTGCGCAGTGCATATGGTTCATGCACGCCAACACTATTCAGTAGCGGCATGTCATGAAATGCGACCGGCGTGATGACGATCTCTTTAATGACCGAACTCTGTGGCATGTTGGCTTTTTGAAAATAAAATCTTGCAATGGCTCCTAACACATCGAACGCAAGTCTCCACGAACTGGATGTTATATGTCGCCTTAGGTATCTTTGCCCGTGATGATCGATATCCGCATAATCAATCTACAAATCCTACGATTTCCGAAAGGCAGCCGGAGATCGTACCGGTCTCTTCGGAGAAGTAAGCCTTGCTCGCTTACCCCGCAAACACGATCGCCACGAGTTCAACCCCGGGATTCGGGGCTTATCCGTGTCAACTGATTCAAACTCGCTCACGCTAATCGTAAATATGGCCTCTTAGTGGCCACTTATCCGTCTTGCCAAGAACAGACTAACGCGAAGCTTCAGAGGGAACTTGGCTGTGTCTTGGCGTGGAAAATTGGATGCTGTTATCCTTACCAATCTAAATCATTTTCGAGCATGCCATTCTCCATGCTAAGATTCCCCGCGCTCTTGGCACTGCTGCTCGCCCAAGCAGCAACTGTGGAGTCCGGGGTAATGGGGATATGCCCTTTCAACGTGGGCGCACACTCCCTGCCAAGAATGGCTGCTGTCATCAAAATTGTTGGAAAAAGAAGCGACGGCTGCTTGTCTGTGCACAAGGGCATTTCCGACAGAGCGTATATATGGCTTTGAGACCAGCACCGGATATTATCCAGTTTGGTCTTTCGTATCCTTCGGAATCATACAAGAAAGCACAAACATCCTTCGAAGTAACAATGCCTCACATATCTGAGGATACAAAGGAGGTACAGGTCATGGATGAGCCATCGCATGTTGAAAATGCCCAGAAGCCATCACACGTCAAGGAAATTGGTTCTTTTCGAGTTGTTGGACTGAGCGATGAAGATGCCGAATTCTACTCCAACTATCCAGAGAAAGAGCGAAAGAGAGCGTTCCGAAAGGTAGGCTTGAGCACAGCAAATTCCCGTTGCAATAACTAAAACTATCGCGCTTTTAGGTTGATAATCGCTTGATTCCCATGCTGGCTGTTCTATACCTCATTTGTCACATTGATCGCGCAAATATCGGCAATGCCAAAATTGAGGGCATGGTAGATGACTTGAAAATGAAAGATGTGCAGTACAATACAATCTTGTCGATATGTCAGTCCTCCCTCTCATCGCTATCAAGCTTCCCCGGTCTGGAAAGACCCTAAGAAATTTCGATCGCTAACGAATCTTGGGAACAGTCTTTGTGCCATACGTGTTGTTCGAAGTTCCGAGCAATATCATCCTTAAGTGGTTTAAGCGTCCGTCTACCTACCTTGGAATCTTGGTCACCAGCTGGGGTATTGTCATGACCTGCACTGGCCTTGTTCAGAACTATGCCGGTCTGATGGTAACGAGAGTTCTTTTGGGTATCTTCGAGTAAGACGAAAGTGTTATCAATACTTCCCTCCATCATTCTAATCGTGTCATTCACAGAGCCGGATTTTTCCCAGGCGCGATTTACCTTTGCTCTTACTGGTACATGCCAAAAGATTTGGCCCTTCGCATTTCATATTTTTACTGCGCCAGTGCACTATCAGGTGCCTTCTCAGGTCTACTGGCAGCTGGCATTGCTGAGATGGATGGCGTCGGTGGGCTCGAGGGATGGCGCTGGATCTTCATTCTTGAAGGTCTTGCAAGTGTGGTCTTGGGTGTTGCATGCTTCTTTTTCCTCATCGATACACCAGCGCTATCCACCCGTTGGCTCACCGCTACTGAAATTCGTTACCTGGAACTATCCATGTTTATCAAGCAAGGGGGTACAAGCTACGAAGAACAGGGCTTCAAATGGCGAGATCTCCGCATGGTCGTCACGAACTGGCGAATTTACGTTCAGGCTTACTTTTTCTTCTGCCAATCCGCCTTGTCATATGGTAAGCAGCTAGATCGACAGACCTTTGTGTCTTCAAATCTAACATATTCGCAATCCAGGAACAAAATTCACCCTTCCGACCATCACCCAAGCTATGGGATTCAGCAGGACTAACGCCCAACTCACATCTGCACCACCATACATCGCGGCCGCTATATCTGCTATTTGCTTCGCGCGGATATCGGACCACTACTATTGGCGAATGCCCTTGGTGGTCATTCCGATGGGTATTGCCATGGTTGCCTACGCTATCCTTATCTCACTTCACGGTGCACTGGAAGAGAAGAAAGGAGTTGCTTACTTTGCTGTGTTCCTTGCAGTCATAGGAATTTATCCTATCGCTTCAGCAGCCTCGTCTTGGAATGCTAACAATATAGCACCTTCTTCACGGCGTGCCATTGGTATTGCTCTTATGAATTGCACCGGTAACATCGGTGGAATCTTGGGCAGCTTCATGTACATGGAGAAAGAAAAGCCTACGTATTATACTGGCTTTGGTCTCAGCTGTGCACTTGCAGGCGTTGGGATTATTGTGGCTTTTCTTCTTGAATGGAGCTACAAAATTGGCAACGCAAAGAAAGAAAAACTTGCTGATGAAGCTAGAGTGAAGTATACAGAGGAGCAGCTGTTTGACATGGGTGACAGATCGCCTCTTTTCAAATATGTTCTGTGATGGAGATCTTGAAGTTGATGGCCATATCTTCGGGCTATATTTGCGGGCGAACATTGCGTCATGTGTTTATTCAAGAACCAAAGGTGATGGTACACCGGTGTCCAATAATTTGAACGCTCCCTATAGCACAGTATGCTAGTCCTGGTTCAGTAACCTCGACGGCTCCTATCGCGTAAATCTTGCCTTGCCGCCTTTCCTAATAGGACTTAGTATTCACATGGAAGGTGAACTTTGTCAACGTCGCTTTTAAATGACACTTCAATATATCCCCGATCGCTCATATTTCGTCAAAGTTGCTTGAGATTTCCAGAAACTCCGAGATAAATGGTATTCTACTTATACAGATTCCAATGCGCCGGATCCCTTTACAGCTACGAACAATCAACCCTCAATTGCGCATCATTTCTTAAGGGATCCGAAACTAAAAATCGATATTTCTAATCGGATAAATTATCTTGTGCGAGAAACTATGGTTTTGGTTCTTGCCCGGTTGTCACTCCGCGCATAGGAGCGTAAACTAGTCAAATGAAACCTCATATTGTCTTGATTGATTCACATATATGCTAAGGAGCCCGATATTGGATGAAAAAGAGCGCCAGTTCCAGTCCTTGCAGAGCAAGAACATGATTTGAGAATTTGCACATCATTCATTGCTCATTGAAGGGTTTTCTCGATATCAACCAATACGGCTATTTGAGAAAGGATACTCTCCTTTTCGGCCTCGGAAGGTTCGACATACGGACGGCGAGGCTTCAGCTTCTCCAAGGCACCCTCAATTCCAGCAGCTTTTGCGGTGTTGAGAGCCGCAGCGTACTTGACTGATGCAATACCAGCTTTGCAGGGTTGTTCCGCAAGTGCGGCTATCTTGTGCAGCTCGAGAGCCTCTTGAGCTTTACCCGACTGGTATAGGTTATAAATATGCACAAGGGTTTTAGGGAAAACATTTCCAAATCCTGCTATAGTACCAGCCGAGCCAGCTGCCAGACCACCGATCAAGAAATCGGACTGTCCACCAAAGGTAGCAAATCTTTCGGGTGGGAAGTGCGCTGATAATCTCGTAATCTTTGCAACCGCTCCGCAAGTGAGCTTCACGCCAACAATGTTGCTATGGCTTGTCGCTAGACTAGCAATAGTCGCAGAGTCCAGGTCAATGCCATTGCATACTGCTGGGAAGTTGTAGATGACGATAGGCAAGGGGCTGGCTTTGGCAACATCGTCGAAGAAGCTTCTGATAACTGGGGGAGTTGTTTGTTTGCCAAAATATGCTGGTGGGAGGAGCAATGCATAATCCGCCCCCACATCTGCTGCGTCCGAAATAAATTCAAGCACCTGCTTGGTGGAATGGCCGCTGACTCCAGCCATTATAGGATACGAAGGCCCAACAGCATCGCGAGCGACCTGTAAGAGTCTCTTCCGTTCCTCGCGAGTAAGCAAGAATGTTTCTGAATTTGTTCCCAGAACAACCAGGCCGGCGAGTCCTGTTTGAGACAAGTATTTGTAATATTTTGCCTGGGATTCGATATCCAGAGTGTCATTGCTGTGATCGAAGAAGGTGATTGTTGGAGCCCACACTCCACTAGGAGGAACTTTGATGGCCGACATGCTTGTATGGAGCACCCGACTCTACTGTTTTTGATGGCGCCGCAAATTTGCCAGGAGTAAGGTTTCAATCTCCCGAAATCAGCAAACTTATTGGGATACCTGAGGGTAGAGGGAAAGCAAAATATTCTGGGGTAGAATTTTCTTTTCTTGCCCCACGAGTAATAAATCGACTCTTCCCTTAGCCATCTCCCAGTCCGCAATTCACACGCTCCGCCGCTACATCGCGCAATGGAGTATCACGCCACGGCATCATTTTCATTGGCTGTGCATTCCGTGGGGTAGAGCATTTCCGTCTTCTACTCGGTCTTCTCTCCATAATCAGACAATTGGAGCTACCCCGCAAACTTACCTCGGGATGCTGTGCAAAGCCATGGCGCGTGCTTTGTTGGTCGGAAATATTTCCGGCGGGAATTCCGGATAATGCAGCGGAATGTACTTGTTGGCATTCCGGAATGAGGCTGCTGAAGCGATATGGTAATTTTCGGACAGCTCTTTCAAACAACTTTTTTCCCAAGCCTAAACTTTTCATATGGAAATAATTGTGACTATGTTTTGAGCCTTTGTTACTTGAGAGCTGACTGTAGAATTTGAATCGAAGTACGCAAAATGCCGTCCGTTGTTTGGTATTTAAGAAGCTTTAGTTACGTTGCAATGAACGAGCGACTTTATTGTGAGGACTTTTTATGGATCATTGATGTATAAATTTTCTCTAATGTTGAATCCCCCGGGGAAGTTAATATGAATTCCTGAACCATCTCAACAATCTAACCCATGATAGTTTCTTATTGGTTTGATCAAACAAATTATGTACTCTTCCGGTGCATAATAGTTGCGCTCGCTTGGTGATTTGGGAAGAGCAAGGTGTCAGCGACAACGACGTTCTCTCGCCGTCCAGCTGCAAATACAATAGTCTCAGCAATATCATCGGGAGTCAAAGGCTCACATCCACTGCATGGAGTGTTAGCGGTCTTTTGATGGTAAATCACAAATCATAGGGAAGTACATACGCGTATACCGCATCCGCCTTGCTTTTATCTCCTGAAAATCGCACGATGGAAAATTCCGTCTCAACTTGGCCAGGATCGATGCCAATGATACGGATCCGCTTCGCGATAAGTTCCTTACGCAGACTCTCCGTGAAAGAGCGAACAGCGGACTTTGTCGCGCAGTAAATTGCACCACCGATATATGGCTCCCGACCGGCGATAGAGCCAATGTTTATGATATCCCCTGCGCCTTCGCCATTGTTCCGCTCTAGCATCGATGGCAGTACAGCTTGCGTCATGTTAATGAGGCCAGTAACGTTGGTTTTGAACATAACTTCCATGTCATCTTCAGCGATTTCAGGAGCTTTCGCTACTCCTTTCACAAGGCCACTGTAAAGAAGGAACGACATTTAGCTCGGGGGCCCATGAATATTTGACAGTCGAGATATTTTGACTCACGCGTTGTTGACTAAAACATCGATCTCTTTGAACTCAACTGGTAGCTTCTCAACAAAAGTGCGCACCTGATCTGCCTCGCTCACGTCAAGCTGGACCGGTAAAACCTTCACTCCGTTGCCGACTTCTTTTGAAATTTCTTCCGCAATTTGTTTCAGACTGTTAATACGACGCGCCGTCAAAATCAGCTTGAGACTCTGGGGTGATGTCCGAGCAAACTCGAAGGCTGTCGACCGTCCAATTCCCGAAGAGGCACCTGTGATGAGAATTGTCTTCCCATTTAGTCGATTTGCTACTGCGGATGCCATGCTGGGTAGATGTGAATTGGTCGTAATGGATATATGTCAGATCTCAGATTTCGGAGAACTTTTTAATTCATTTGAAATGGCAGTTATTCTTTAAAAGGTGTCGCTAGTACGACCGATCCCAAGAGTGGTTCTTGATCTAATTACTAGAGTACTGCCCTTGTTTAGTGTTGGCGTAGGGGCGGAAAAGGGCTTTGGGGCCAACTCCACAAACCGGAGAAAGCCCGAACCTCCATATCATTTGACCTTTATCCGCGCTGATCTCTGACAACCATCTGCTTTCTTGTTTATCCGCTATTTCTTCGCCTGTCCGTTTGCTGTACAGACATGCATCGCCATGGCATCTGCCTACCAACCAGTATCTCCGTCAACATCGACGGAAGAGGGAAAATCGCGGATGGTGAAGCGCCAAGCTCGGAAAGGCAGAGTACGAGTCACTAGGGCATGCGATAGGTGCAAAAGGTACCAAAGCTTCATATGGCAAAGAATTCATTGATTTGATTAACATTCAACCACGTAGGAGAAAGATCAAGTGTAATGGCACGCAGCCATGTCACTTTTGCCTACGGGCGAAAGCTGAGTGCACGTTCGTCACATCTTATGCCAGAGGGCGTGCGCCAAGTATCCCTATATCCTTTGCCGAAGGTAATGATCTCAATTCAGAAACGCTAGCTGGTATAGCCGCATCAGGACGTAGGTCGTCACAAGCAAGATCACATTATGCTCCAATCCTACCCAGGCCAGGACCAGCACAGCAGATCATCGAAGAATCGAATCAGACTTTTGATCCAACGTTTGAAGATACAGAAGCTACCCCTGGCTACGTAGAGACATCGTCGCCCGAGCCATCGCAAGCAGATGAGCAAGGGCATTATATCGGTCCTGCATCAGGTGTTTCCTTCCTTCTCCGCATCCAGAAGCGCCTCCACCAAGCTATTTCATTTTCTCAACCGAGCAGCATATTCACTTTTGGAGATGCCCCCTTACATATCCCAGAGTCCGATCCATCATTCTGCATGATGCTTCCACGAGACGATGCTCAAAGATTACTCGATCGCTATTTTGACTTTGCCATGCCAACTTATCGCTTTCTTCACCGGCCTACGTTGCAAGAATGCTTTACCGAGTTTTATGACACGCTGGGAGTTATGCATGACTCAAATAGTTCTGCTGCAAAAGTCGCGTTGTTGTTCATGGTATTCGCTCAAGCGAGGGTATACATGCCGGATAACGACAAACCAGGCCCACCTGATTTAAGGTACATTATGATGCATCTATATTCTTTGGGTTCTGTTTTTCTCACATTGTGGAAACAGTACTCGCTATTTCCTTGCCGCCGAGCATCATTTGAAAAACGAAAAAGGCTCAATACGTTTGACCAGCGTCCAAGCTCGCCTCCTGCAGTGCTATTTCCTTCTCACTCAGTCGCGCATCAACCATTGCTGGAGCCTATTTGGGACAGTTTCCCATTTGTCACTTGCTATTGGACTTAATCGAAATAGACCCGCTAATGCCAAGAGTGGTTTGGGATTAGTTGAGTCTGAATGTCGACGTCGAACATTTTGGTGTGCTTACACCCTTGATGCGTATCTGAGCGCTGCTCTGGGCAGACCACGTACATTCCATGATGACGATATCGATACCGAGCTTCCGGCATCTCTTGAGGATGAAGATTTGATTACGGATCTCCCGATCTCGTCTATTCCCCCGAGAAAGCAGTCTACCATGCTTGCAGCACTTGCGCATATGAAGTAGGTCTGCGACAATTACATTAAAAGTTTCCTATTGACTCAAGAGATAGAATTGCTCAGGTAATCAGCAAGATATTGACAAGTCTTTATTCCATCAAACCAGTATCGACCTCGAGACAAGAAAACGCAATCCAGGAAATTACACAAGATCTTAATTCTTGGAGATCTGAGTTGAGCTGGTTTCTTGATGTCGATATCTCCAGCATGTCATTTTTCATCCCGATATTCCAGCGACAGAGAAATGTTCTAAATCTGACCTACTGGCATGCGATGATATTGACCCATCGCCCGTACGTTATTAATAATTTCGCGCGCCTCTCACGAAGGGATGGAGTCAACAGTTCATCCAAGGACAATCGCAAGGAGTCAAGCCTGGAAAAGTGCCTAGATGCATCTATGAAGACGGTCAACACAATCAACGAGATAACTGGTAGCCGTCAGCTATTCCGTGCGTTCTGGGTATGTCGTATCGAGCCTTGAAGCATAAAATGGAAAAAAAATAGGCTTCAGGCTTCGCTAATATCTAGCAGGTCACAGCATACTTTGCTTTCAATGCCACTATAATGTTGTATATTTACGTCATACAAGAGTCCGCCTCTTCGCCTGATGTCTGGAGCGAATATCTTACCGCCGCGACTCAGTGCCAATCTCACATATCGGCGATTGCCGAGAAAGGGTCGCTTTCGGAACGCTATTCTTTAGTCCTGGAGGAACTTCGACTCGAAGCTCTTCGTCAAACTAAGTCGATCAACACATGCGAGACTGGACCTGCTGAAATGGATATTGGAATGCAGGACACTTCTTTGGGAGGTGTAGGTTTAGTCATTGGTGGCGATCATGCTGCAGGTCTTGATCCTGCAGCCTTCGCCGAAGACTCCATAATGGATTTCGACGCAAGTATCCCAGGTTTTTCTTTGACCGACTACTCCGGCTGGGGCCAATTCACGTCCATGGTGTCATCAGGTCTAGGAAACATGGAAATGTTCATAAGCTGAAGCACATATTGTGTTAGAGAATTAATGCTGGGAGTGAATCCGCGAGTCTCGCTAATATACTTAAACCACTAAACTTTGGGCCCATTTTCCAAGCGAGGAATCACCATCGGTTACGGGACTTCCGGAGAGCCATGCGCACGTTCTCGTATTGCTAAACGATACCATTATCCACCACGTAGCTAGCACAGCTGAACTCTGCTAGAAATCTAGACGCCTCCGCCATCGGAAGGATTGCCGCCTACTATAGCTCCGAGGCGATCCTCGCTAAGTGCGTCGGGAGATATACATGCGGTTCTTCAATGAGCGACGAGAAGCCACATATTGCGGGGCAAATGCATTGTTGGGTTTCATCAAAGAGATGGCTGGTGCGTTTCACTCCACAAAAAATCCACTCCAAGGCGACCAACTATTCATTTGTGCCTTGCAGGGGATCGGGTGAGATGCCGGGTCCCATTACGTTACAATGGTATATTTAAGGTATTTATGAAAATTCTGATAGACTAGATTACACACAGTAAATTAATCTCATGCTTTTAATTTCATCGCGTGCCTACATCGAACAGCAATCTAGGTTGGCATCCGAAGTAAGCAAAGCTCGTGCCCCCTCATGCCAAGAGCCCGCTAGGGCGATGCCAAGCCCCGGGGCCACAGAATGCCAGGAAAAAGCCACCGGGCGCAGTTTATTCTTTTGCCTAACAAAGCTTAGGCCCGTGATCGCCCGGCGAATAGTCTCAGTGGCCTTGCCCATGTCGTGCAGATCACGCTTCTGGATGGTGCAGGCTATCGGAAGCAATCGACAACCAATGCAAGAGAAGGCTCGCCGATGCAGGAGAAGAAACACTTGAGCTTCCATCAATAGTCAGGAACAATCTCAATATCGAGGTATAAGTATCAGCTACATTCAGTACTTCTTTGGACGATTCAAGCTTCTGCTCGACAACAGAATCTCCGAAACAACAATCACAATGGTCAAGGCTATTTCTTTCGCCCTCCTGGCTGCTGCCACTCTTGCAGTTGCTGACCCAACTGTCTACCTCATCCGTCACGGTGAGAAGCCTGACGAGGGTGATGGCTTGAACGCTCAGGGTGAGCAGCGTGCTCAGTGCCTGGTCAATGTCTTCAGCACTAGCTCCAGCTATGAGATTGGCTACATCATGGCCATGACCCCCAAGGATGGTATGTAAAGCTTCTCTGGACTTTTTTTGCTTGCGAAGCCAACGATGCTAATGATGTTCCTAAATGTAGATGGAGGCCGTCAACGTCCTTTGGACACTGTGAAGCCCCTTGCTGATTCTCTTGGCCTCACTGTTGACACTTCCTGTGACCGCGATGACCCCGAGTGTGTCAAGGACGTTGTCACTGGATACAGTGGCTCCGGTAATATCCTGATCTGCTGGGAGCACGATGCTCTCACCGATATCGTCAAGGAGCTGGGCGATGATGATGCCCCTGACTACGACAGCGACAGGTAAGTCGTGATCCTCTGAAAATTGAATACTTGTGCTAATATGATGATCAGCTTCGACATCATCTGGACCGATCCTTCTCCTTATGATGATATCACTTCCAAGGACAGCGAGAACTGCCCTGGTCTTGACGACTAAACATGGACTCTGATTAATTATCATGTCAAATCTAGACCGAACTTACGAGAAAACACGCCTATGAAATGTAGATAGCATATCTAAAAAGGGATTCAATTGAAGATCGCCGTGGTTGAACATATTCTTTCATTTATTGTAGTTGCGTAAAATCTAGTCCCTGGAGATTGTCTAAGGCCCAGTTCCAATCCAGGCCTGAGAATTCACGGGCGCTGTCTATTTATGACACGCGGACTTGTCTCAGTCGTCAAGTCCCTCCATCTCAAGTCTGCCTGTAATGATATCTGCTTCCAGAGGATGCACAAATGGCACACGAGTGATAGCTTTGTGGCCGATATAGAGCAAAGCAAACAAGATCAGGCTCAGATAATTGATGAAAAATTGTTCAACGCTGAACTTCGGCACGAAAGATGTGAAGCCTTGCGTGAAAACGATGAGGGTATTGAAAAAAAGACCATACCAAGATAAGTATGGTTGCCAAGTGGCCTTGTAAGGCAAGATATCTCGGGAAATTCCTCGTGCTCTTAACGCATTCATAAAAGCGAGATGGCAGATAATGAGGGAAGTCCAGGTAATAAAACCTGCTAGGCCAGCAATCTGAAGCAGCCAGTTGAAGACAGCGCTGCCAGCGTTAGAGACGTTGAGAAATCCCAAAAGTCCGAACAAAGCCGTGAAGCCAACACTGTAATAGGGAACACCCCACTTCGTGGTCTTCGTGAAAAAGTGCGGCGCAAGTCCCTCATGGGCAAGGCCGACCAGAATTCTACTACCACTGTAGACATTAGAGTTCGCTGCTGAAAGCACTACCGTCAAAAGAACAGCGTTGATCAAAGACGGGAGCACATTGACACCAGCACGGTTTGCAGCGATAACGAAAGGCGATGAGTTGGCGTTGTTAGCGCTAGCTCCACTGCCTTCGCTAGAAACCAGGCGACTGTCTGTAGCAGGTACCACGATACCGATAAAGAAGATCGTGAAAATGAAGAAGAAGATGATTCGAAAGAATGATTTCCGAATCGCAGAAGGAATTGTCTTCTGTGGGTTTTGAGTTTCACCTGCCGCAATTCCAACCAACTCTGTACCTTGGTATGAGAACCCAGCTTTGATCAGCACAGCCCAGAAGCCTAGGAATTTAGACAGAGCAACTTGATCAGGTCCTTTGAGGAGATATCTTTGGAAAGGTCCCGGATCGACCCAATATCGGAATCCAATATAGCCTTCTTGCCCGACACCGGCATTCATGCAGATCGCAAAAATCATGAACCCGACGACGGTAAGGACCTTGATGCTTGAAAGCCAAAATTCGGTTTCACCATAGAAGCTGACCGGCAGCATATTTAGAGCGATGATGATGACCCAAAATATCGCAATAAAGACAGCAATAGGGATTGTGTTGTCCCAATATTCTATTATAAGACCAGTTGCGGTTAGCTCAAGAGCAAAGGTTGACGCCCATGAGAACCAGTAAATCCAGCCCATTGCGAATCCCAGGCTTGGGTCGACTAGACGGGCTGCGTATGATGCAAATGCACCAGGTATCGGCAAGAATGTAGCAATTTCTCCCATCGCTGTCATGACAGAGAACACAATAGATCCGACGAAGATGTATGCAATAAGACCACCGACAGGACCGGCGTATGCAATTGCAGTTCCACTGCCGATAAAAAGACCTGTTCCAATCGTCCCACCTGTATTTTGATAAGCAAGGGTTCTTGGAATGAACAATTCTGTCCGGTGGCCACTCACCAATCGCTATCATAGCTAAATGTCTGCTCTTGAGCCTCCTCTGCAGGTCAGGCAGGTCATCCACCTGCCCCGATTCATGTTTCTCCTCTAAACCAATATCATATTCTTCATTATTACTGCGTTTCGATGCTTTCGAAATGGTTTCAATATCCTGTGTAGTCTGGGCATGGCCATCTTCGCCAATAGCTTCGTCCGGCATTGCGGGAGATGAATTGGTCGCTCGTCAAAGTTGTAATTGAAGATTGGGAGATCAGAGAGAATCACCCACTTTAACATCTCGACATGAGCGTAAATCACCCCGCTTTCTACGCATTCGTCCCACCGATGCCATTTTCCGGGGAAAGGTGTTCACTGGGGCCCCAGGAAAGACTCCGCATCACCGGGCCGGTTGAGACCCTCTCGGGTCCACACTGAATACCGAAAGAGAATATCCAAGCGATGCATCCGGTGGGCCTTCAAGATCTCAGCAAATATACCTTTTTTCCTTCTGAGATATCTTCCATTGACAAGATCGATATTTCAAGCTTGATTTACCTCAGAGGAAGCTGCAAGGCCAAGCCTGATCATTGATTAAATAGGTCATCATCATAGTGACTTCGGCATATCTCCGGCTTCAATGCTGTTCAAACTAAGAACATCGCACTTGGGCGCCTCTGTGGTACCCCTTGGCATTGGGGCCATGACGAGCACGAATGCTTTGAGTTTTGAACATATGCCACTGTAGCACGAATCGTTGGTCCAACCTTCGACCTTCCGAGGACCTCATCCACAATCTATGACGAAACCAATGGACGATCCAGCCATCCCCGGGCCGGGAACCCCACTCCATACAGGGGTTAACCATTCTCTTATGTGAGAGAAATATTGCATCAGGCTAGGCGATGCCTCTCTGTTGCCTATTATTTCGCGTATCTAAGATAGCCTAGCGCCGTCTCATTTCGACATGCATCGTTTGCTTCTAGCTATCGTCGGCTATAAATTCACAGATGTTGATGATAAATCAAAATGAGAAGATTATTTGCATCATTGACTAGCGATATATAAACAAAGAATATCCAAAAATCCACCCATTTGAAATCAAACCAGTTGATGGTGTAGGTATCAATTCCGATCATCATGCGGTCATATTAATGTACGTGGCCACGGGGGACCCGAGAAGAACACAGGGTACAATCCAACCTTTACCCAAACTCCGTCTAGAACAGCATAACAGATTTTGATCTATCAAGGCATAGATATTCAATCAAAGGGTATAGTAGCTCGCCATTTCCTCTTGGAACCAATTGTAAGAATAGAACAGCTGTTCCGCCATTGACGGGTCGATCATAGGCATTGTTGCACTTGGATCCACCAATAGGACGTCGTCAAGTACAGGGGCCATCGGAACAGACGGTGCCTGGGGTGTGGCTAACGAGATCTGCTGAGTAGGCATCAGTGGCTGCTGGAGTTGAAGCTGAGCCTGCTGCTGCTGTTGCAGTAGTTGCTGCTCTTGTTGTTGCTGCTGCTGTTGTTGGTGGTGGTGGTGCTGTTGTTGATGCTGCTGTTGCAGCTTCAATTGTTGCTCATGGTAAGCCATTTGGCTGAATATCATTGTGCTTTGGTGACGGAATGTTTCCGCAAGGCGGTCCACTCCCGGACGACGCTTGCCAAACTCTTCTAGCAGCACGACGACTGCTTGAGTTGCTCGGCGCATCATCTGGTCGTCTGGCTGCCATGGGGGAGTGAGATTCTCTCGCCAAGCACGAGCATTCTGCTCAAGACACCATAGGATAGTAATGCCAGCAAAGTACAATTGACTCAAAGTCAGCCAAATCCACTTCAGCTTGCCCGCAGAGTAGTTGTCCCAATATGATCGAATGACAGAAATACTGGAGTTTCCACAGCTGACAATGCTGGTTGTATCTGGCGTCGGATTGCGATCACTTGGGCGGTACATGAGGAGAAGCGTGGTGTAATATAGATAGTCGAAGTAGGAGGTAGAATAAAGGAGGGCTCCGGGCATGACAGGTGCATTCATTCGCCATTCGTCAACTTCGCGACGGAACTGACTGAGTGTCGCGTGAACTTCCTGCGTTGGTGGCTGTGGTAGACTGTTATAGACTAAGGTAGAGATCGCCAGGTTAGTACTGAGTCATTATTCCAGACGGTGAGGGACTCATAGCAACTCACGATATCTATAAATCCGGGAGAAAATACGCCGCAGCTTCATGACTTGAAGTGGGATTGTCATCGCACTCGCACCGGGTGCCTCTGTGCCATCCTCGTTGATCTCTCGAGGTAACTCTACACTGATATCCTCATCCGCGATTCCAACCGGCCGGCCGAGAGTACTTGAAATGAGACGATCCAAGTTGTAAAGACTCCAAAACGCCCGCTTGGCCATTTCTTCTTCAATCTGACTTGAATATATCCGCGGCTTGTGAAGACCAATGCTCACAGCTAACCGCAAGGTTGAGCCCAGAACGTGCCAAATACTCGGCCCAGACGTCGCGAACATGGTGTACAGGGCCAAGCATAGTAGCGCACGGACTGCTGCTAAATCCTCATTTTGCAATGCTGGTGACATTGTTTCCTGGCTTGCGTGATAGAATTCCGCAGCTTTCGTCTCATCTGCAGCGCCCATTAAGAGTGCAATAGCGATAACGATGTGGTACATATTGTGCACCTCAGGAGTAGGCACACCACCAGAGTAGATGTATCGTAGGTGACCCATGAACTCTGTCCGCGAGAGGAATGGATATTGGAAATCCATAGTATCGAAATATTTCCCACCGATCTTCTCGGCCTCTTCAAGCGATGCTAGACGCAACACCCGCGGGCTTGTGGAGGGTCGCGCGACCGAGGGCCGGCGATGCTCGAGCTGGTCGCGAAATATTTCTCCGACATTGGGAAGCTCAGCTCCAACGCCAGTCGACGTCTCCGATGCACCGGCAGCTGTCACGGATGAGCCTCCGCTACCAGCAGGGCTGGGCATAGACGTTGCAGCAGAGCGACTACCGGTCGCAATGATCGACGGTACCTGATACCACCAGTCCGGATCTCCTTCACCATCGACGGGCGTACCGGTAACCATGTCCGACACGGTGATGCCGGATTTCCGGCGGACGATTTCTTCGAGCCATTTTACGCGCTTCTGGAGGTTCTCAAGCTGGTCTCGCGGGACGGACGAGTTGGCTACCTGGGGGCCGGGTGGAGGAATGGTGCAGCGAACTCCAGCACGGCTGCATGCCGAGCAGTTCGGATAGCGGAAGTCGCACTTTTTCTTGCGCTTCCGACAGAAGTCGCAGGCTGTGGAGACACGCTTGCTGCGTGAAGCAGCGATGGCAGCGGCGGTGGAGGCATTGTTGGGGATGGGGGGCTCGGAGGAGTCGAGGACAGGCTGCAGGGAGGTGGATTGAGGCCAAGCAGCCGGAGCTGGCGCGTTCGTCTCCAGACGGAACTTGCCCAGCTGGTCGCGAAAGTCCTTATTACCCGTGCTGTTCATTGCTCACGGCGGCTCGAACCGCATTGTTCAGCCACGGGGGAAATGCCTGGGGCAAAGGGAGGAGGAGAGGGGGAGGAGGACGAGGGGCGAATCATCGCGGTGGAGACCCCCAATTTTCTGTCACTTCGATCGCCCGACGTGACATTCGGCTTTTCCACTACTCGATAAGCTACTTCTAGTGTGAGGAGTACTGAGTAGTTCACTCCGTACGGGAGTATGGAGTACCTGAGCGATAGCAGCATGAACTAGCTCTGGTCTAGTCGAGTCCACGGCCTTTTCCCCGAATTTCCTCCATCCATCACATCACTGATTCGGTGTGATTCTGCGAGGTGGACCCTCCATCTGCCATTGACCGAGGCTGCTGCCCCCTCGTGGAGTTACATCTGCTTTATCTGCACGCTCTCGCCTCGTGGAATGTGACTGTTGTTGGTGCTTCTTGAATACGAGCAGATCTGCAAGGCGCCGCGGCAGAGCAGGGCTTGACAGAGTCGCCGTATTACCGTTTATCGCGATCTGGAAGCAGGCATTGCCTTCTTTACGCACATCGGCAGTTGCATATAATCTGCTGTGTTGATCTGAAGTCATTTCTCGATCCTACTAATAAGAATATCTTCGACTCTCCAAGAACTTATCAGTTTATCATAACACCGTAACCCTTCCAAGGTTGGCAGTACGGAGCACGGAGTACACCTCAAACAACCGACCAGAGCTTAGATTCTTCAGTAACGCCACAAGGGTCCCTGGTGCCTCTCCTCTCCCCTTTCATCTGCCATCGAACCCTATTCCCACTATGCAGGTTCCGATGAGTGGAAACGATCGCCCACGATCGTGCTGGAACTGGACGCCACAACCTCGTATCCGTCTCCCGGCCCCCATCTAACCGCTACCTTGTTATTTTAGGATACGATAGGGTGCAATATCGTGCTAGATATGACGATTTCATTTGTTTCATACTACATTTGATTGAGAGATAAATAGCTGGTACAATCCTCACTTTGTTCCAGTCCAGCCAACAGAGTCAATTGAACAGGTATCATGAAGACTGCCATTGCCCTCGCTATTTCCCTCGCTGCTGGTGCGGCTCGAGCTGCCGGCGTTCAGGGCTTCGATGTTTCCAGCTACCAAGGCACCGTAGACTTTGCCGGTGCATACAAATCTGGCGCTCGATTCGTCATGATCAAGGTACGGCCCTGAGAAGTAGATAGATCTAAGTTTCCAGACCTAACAATACCCGCCAGGCAACTGAGGGCACAACCTATATCGACAAGTCCTTCTCAAGCCACTATGACGGTGCTACCAGTGCCAAGCTCATCCGTGGTGGCTACCACTTTGCCCACCCAGACTCAAGCTCTGGCGCCACTCAGGCCGAGTACTTCCTTGCGCACGGTGGTGGCTGGACCAACGATGGCCAGACCCTACCCGGCATGCTCGATATCGAGTACAACCCGTCCGGCTCTACTTGCTACGGCCTGAGTGCATCTGAGATGGTCTCCTGGATCAAGGATTTCGGAGATACATACAAGAGCAAGACTGGTCGTCCTCCCATGATCTACTCGACCGCTGACTGGTGGAGCACCTGCACTGGTGACAGCACTGCGTTCAGCGCCGACTATCCCTTGGTCCTGGCTCAGTATGCTAGCTCCATTAGCACTGTTCCTGGTGGTTGGCCTTTCCAGGACTTCTGGCAAAACGCTGACTCCTACACCTACGGTGGTGACTCTGACCTCTGGAACGGCACTGAGGATGAGCTGGTCACCTTTGCCAAAGGCTAAGAGTATCATGCAATCTTAAGCCTTGGACTATCACTGCTGAAGCTCCTTGTTTACGTTGTATATATGGTTTATTGTGCTACGTAAATCTATGATGTTGAATTTGATCTCGATGAGAGCTGCAAAGAAATGATTTCATTACCTTCCCAAATCATCGTAGCCTATAGTACATATTCATCGAGTAACAAATCACAATTATCCATATCCTTTTCGATATCATACCATGCCGTCTATTCATTCAAAACATCTACTGCCAATTTGTATGCCTCCTCCATAGCTGTGTATTGTGGAGTTCCAGGTTGCGCACTTTTATCCCATCCATGTCCGCAACCTTCCATTCTTCGTCGCGTTAATTGACAACCCGAAGCCTCTAGTCGATCCGCAAGTTCTTCTGCTTCGGGCGCTAAGCTATCCATTTCCGCGGTTACCATCACAACATGGCGCGGAAATCGACCCAACGGTGCATAGCAAGGTGAGATGCGAGGATCTGCTCTGTCCACTCCCTGGGCAAATGCCCGACCAAAGAAGTCTCGCAGATGGGGTGGAGTGTCTGCTCCAGGCTTTGGCGCAACCTTCAAAGCCGGGTCGCTACTCCAGTCAATTGAAGGATAGAACGCCAATACCGCTCGGACAGTATTTGGGCCGAAGATATTGGCAGGCACAGATAATGCGAGATTACCACCAGCGCTAAATCCGGATGTATACACTCGCGACAAGTCGTATTCTTCGGGTCGATCGAGAATGTGTCTTATCACGTCCTCCGCGTCGTGTAAGGCTGCTGGAAAGGGATTTTCAGGTGCAAGTCGGTATTTCACATCGAAAACAACACACTTTGTTTCACGGCTTATCTGGCGACAAAAGGCGTCGTCGCTGCCATGCATGGGAATGACCCATCCGCTTCCCGCAAAGTTTACCAAGACTGGTGATGGAGCAGAGGAACGAGTCGGTGGACGATAAACGTGAACTCTGATCCCTCGATTAATATCACGGGATTGTATATGGATCACTTTATCTGGACTGCTTGCATTGCTTGTGCCTTGGATGAGGAGCTTGGCTTGTGCTGCAGTGCGGATGGCCACTGCTGTACTTTTGTAAGAGAGATAGGTGAGAGGGGAGATCGTCATGGCTATGATTCCTTGTGATTTTCGTATTTGACTCATAATATTAGGGGAATTCCATGACTCTCTATTTATACAATCAAATTTTATATCGAGTACCTACGGCATCTTCAGCCCCGTCGGCTTTTGGCTGGATCTGGTAATCCCGAGTATACGCTTCTCGGGCGCGGAGATAATGCGGATCGTTTTGCTCGGCACTGATCCAAAAACAAGCTAAAGATCATGTAGCGAATAAGCGTTCTCTGATGTATTTACTATTGCTAAAGCAATGCAAGCCATTGTTCCTCGATTTTCTAGTCAATGTTGTGAGCATCCGTGCTCTGACTCGCGACATATCCACGCACCTGGATGTAGGTATAGGATAAGTTTTAGCGAAACCCTTGGAATGTGGCCCGTTGTAAAACAAATACAAATCCATGGATGGCTAGACAAACACTCAAAATTTATGGCAAGTGAAAATTTGAAGGACTCAGTCACATCTGACATTGCAATATTGAAAATTATCTACATTTGCATTCCCTTGGCTCACCATGTCTCAACTTTAAAGCAAGGACGTCATCTTTCCAAATTATCCGAATTGCGAACAGACTTTTAGCATCCCCTTGACTTTCCCAGATATAAAAGCTGCTGCAGGTATCATCACAAGAATAGGATACGGCAGTGGTATTTGGGAATTGAAGGTGGATCTTCTAAGCCCATCTAGCAGCGAGATTGCTTATGTGATGATCGATGGTGAAGGAGAGAATGACGCGGAGCCTGGAGTGCTAAACAAAGACACAGGAACCGGAGATATCCTATGCTGAGAAATCCATCAACTGGATATTGAGGCCAGGGTTATCCTAGACTCGTTCAAAGCAACTCACGTTGACGGAGAGTTGATTTGGGTCTCTCCCGTGCACCAGGCTCCAGCTTTGGAGGCACCAGTTCAGGTTGTTGGCACTGTATCAGACTTTTCACTCAAAAAGAAGGAAAGTAAATATTGGCTAGGGAAATCGTGCAAACGTTTCTGGACAAGGAATAGGAAGAACATTCTCTAGAGATGCGTTGTCATACCAAGCCTCGCACAGTATTCTTCGGTCTCAGTGAGCGTGCTGCGTAGAAATTCATCTATGGCACGGAATCTATGACCTAGCGAGTTGTTGCACAACAAGTTCTTTGGACGGAGTTGGGACCTGAGAAAACCAATCTAGATGAGGCTGGGAGGGTTTTTACAGGATCGTTGAATCGACATTGAAGTTGAGAAATAAACAGTATTCCACCGGCTTCATTAACGCTTATGGTCGAAATAAACCCATGGATCTGTTGTTCGATCGCTTCCAGGATTATTAGCCATCAATGATTTTATTTTGAACTCCAATGTCCTCCGCTGCCTCCCCGTCTGATTGGCTACCTCATCCATGCATGCGCCCAACTCCGATAAGATAACACCATCACACCTCCCAAGCTTACTCTCCCCGCATGCCATCAACTGCTTCACAATCTCACCAATGGACGACCTCCTAGCCCCCGTGGCCCCAACAACTGGCCTTCCTCTCGCTTTCTACGGAACAGTCATCCACGCACCAAGCCTCACGACCCTCGAAATCCTCGAAAACTGCTTTCTAGTAGTCGACAAAGCGGGCAAGATCCAAGCTCTAAAGAAATCAGTGGATCCCGAGAACATCAACTCCATAATCACAGAATTAGGCTACGCTCCGGATGTCTTCCCCATTAAGCATCTTCAGCGCGGCCAATTCCTTTGCCCAGGCTTCGTGGACACCCACAACCACGCCCCACAGTGGACACAACGCGGCGTGGGCCGCGGGAAGACTCTCCTAGAATGGCTGAATGACATTACCTTTGCCCACGAAGCTAGGTTTGCGGACTCGGACTATGCACGAAGGACGTACGCGTCCTGTGTTTCGGGATTCCTTCGGCAGGGGGTAACTACTGCGTCGTATTACGGGTCGCTACACGGGGAAGCGACGAGGATTCTTGCGGATGTTTGTCTAGAGAAGGGACAGCGTGCGCTTGTTGGGAAATGCAATATGAATAGGAATTCACCGGAGTGGTATCGCGATTTATCGGTTGAGGAGTCGCTTGATCAGACGCGTCAGGTGATAGAACATATCAGGAATATCGATCCGGACAATCAACTCGTGAAGGCGGTTCTGACGCCCCGGTTCGCTATATCTTGCGAGCCGGAGTTATTGATGGGAATAGGGCAAATTGCAAAGGAGTACCCTGATCTGCCAATTCAGACCCATTTTAATGAGGCGCAGGGTGAGATACAATTCACTCGCTCCTTGTTCCCGCAGTTTCGGACAGAAACCGAGCTCTACAAGTATTTCGGTCTTTTGAATGATCGATCTATTCTCGCGCATTGTATCTACCTGGAAGAAGATGAGATTCAAGCGCTACATGATCTTGGCTGTGGAGTCGCGCACTGCCCAGTCTCGAATACCACAATGGACTTTTTCATGGTTGCGCCCATACGAGAATATCTCCGACGAGGTATAAAGGTTGGACTGGGAACCGACTGCGGCGGCGGACATTCGATATCAATGCTTGAGACCATGAGGCAGGCATTTGTGGTCTCCATTGCGCGCCAGACATCTACCGATGGGAAGGATGAGCCCCTCACTCTCGTGGAGGGCTTCTATCTTGCTACGTTAGGTGGTGCTCAAGTCTGTGGGCTCGATGATAGAATTGGCAGCTTTGCAGTCGGTAAGGATTTTGATGCTCTGGAAGTGCATACACTAGACGAGGATAACCCGGGTATCATGACTCCGGTAGAGGAAGAAGACTCTGTGTCGATGATCTTTGAAAAGTGGATCATGACTGGCGACGATCGGAATATTGCTAAAGTATTTGTTCGTGGGCGTTCAGTCAAGGGATAGAATGGATGTCTTTCGCGCGTCAAATCGTATCCATGGATTGTCCATAGATTTGATAAAGACCGTAACTCATCAATAATATTGAGGGCAAATACATTCTCCTCGCTCAGGGACTAGAATGTATATACACGTATCTTTTATGTGCAACGGCTTGGAAATAAAAACAATCCACGGGCTTCCAAAAGCCCCATATACCAACATGAGTGACCAGCCCCAACGTATGTACTATGTAACATGATTAAAATATGAGACTAGCTTGACCGTGCAAAAACTTAGTCGCAGATGACGGCAAGCTAGATTATGTCCAATAAATACCCAAATGCATACCTCCAAAAACGAATATTCTAAAGAAACAAAGAGCAGCCTTAATGCCAGGTTCCCTTGGCGGGTCCAAAGTACCCAGTATCAGGCAGACTCTTATAAGGCGTGCCCATGCCATCGGCTGTCGTCTTATATACGCTGTTGCCCCACCAGCTCAGAGACCCGGCTGGGAGAGTAATGCAGAAGAAAATGATGACAGTCGCAACGGCGACACCACAGTCAAGTGCGGCAGATAGCACATAGTCTAGCAAGTGTTAGTTTCGATTGAGGAAAGAGACATGAGAGGAGCACGGACTGTACTTAGACCACCAGGCGGGCTTGCGGCGGCGCAAGAAGAAGTTGAAAATTACATTAATCACCCACCAGGACGAGAAACTGACACCGGTGGCAGGGGGAACAAGACTCATGGCACCAAAAGCGACAGGCCAAGAAATATAGTTCCAGGCCTTCCAACGACGTCCAAGGAGCCACGTGATAACGACCACGACGGGTCCGACAAGGAAGAACCAGAGGACATGGCCATAGATCTGACCGGGTGAGAAAAGCCGTCCAGGTCCGATGGCACCTAAGGTAGTCAGTATGGTATGCTCGGGAAATTATGGCAATTATCCGCGACCGGAAGATAGAATCAACTTACCCCAGATGAGAGAGGAAGAATAGGTAACCTGCCCATGAGGACATGTGAAATTACCATCCGCATCAGATGTGCAAACTCCGTCGATTCGCGTAATCATGAAAACAGTGACACCACATTGAACAATAGCACCAACCAGAGTAGCCAGTCCTTGTGCAGCGAAGACGGTGCGAGGAGGAACATGCAAATAGTGGGCCAGCTTCATGTCAGCCACGAACTCAAGACCCTGCTGAAGCGCAACATAACCATAGAACTTGAACACCATATTGGCAATAGGCGTGCCTAGGAAAGCGTATCCCCCAATGAACTCTGTGATAAGGTTCAGTTGGTTACTGCTAATGTTTGTCACAGCTCTGATGATGCCGACAGGGATGAAGTAAACAATGGGCAGCAAGAAAGCGACCACGACTGCCCAAGCTGGGAGACCTGTATGCCAAACCTCATTTGTGACGATACTCAAGGCGAACATGACGATGGTGACGCCAGCGAACCACCACCAAGGGACCTTTCGGTATTTCGCCATCAGTCGCGCGTGAACATCTTGATCATCGGTACCCTTCATCTGTCGCAAAAGATCCTTGCCGTGGTAGAGTGCAATGTGAACGAAAATACCAGTCAAATTGGCGAATGCGACACCGAAAGTGATGGCATATCCAGTAGGAAGGAACATAGGCGAGTATGCCTCGTACTCTGTCCAATCGACAGTTCCATCCGGTCTCAAAATACGGCTGGTATTATAAGAGCTGCCGGTATTGTCAAACGTATTCGAGTTCAGCATCGGCAGGTAGGACGAGTACCAAGTATTCGTATAGTATACAATAGGCACAATGAGCCAGAAGAAAAGGGCAAAAGAGCCCATCACGTTCAGGCCAGCCCAAAATGGCACTAGGAGTGGACTTTGGTTGGCATAGACAACTTGTGCCCAGTCAAAGGTCAACACGGACATTCCAAGCCCGGTTACCTGTCCAAACAACTGGTTGACTACCACGTTCTTCGGCACGATCCAGCAAATGAAGCTGAATGTGCTCAGTCCAGTGAACAGGTAGCCAGGTGCGAAGTACCAGATGCCTCCGCCAAAGAAGACAAAAAGGAAGAATCGCAGACGAGTGATCTTCCAGCCATCTGCCAAGGGATTTTCCAAAGAATGAAGTGTCTTGAGCAGGGCGGCATTAGATAAGGTCGATGGCCACAGCATAGATGCCGGCGTCACCAACCACCTCGAGGCCATCCCCGCAAGGCCGAATCCAAAGAGCTGTGTCGTGATACACAGCAACACTTCAAACCCTCCATCGGATTTCATACCATAGAACTTCACGACTGCCTCAATGATCTGGGTCGCAGCCGCCGATCCAAATGAGACATTGGCCATGATCGTGACAAGGCCATGCTCCTTGATGTTGAAATGACGGTCCGGGTTGAATATACCAATTGGAATCCACTTGGCCCAAGCACAGCCAACAGGGAAGGCCAACAATTGAGCGACCAGCGCGCTAATTGTGACACTGGGGTTGCGCAAACTGAAGAACTGGTTCAATCCACTTCCAATCTGGTGAAGATGTCTTAGCATTTGCAACATAGCTTGGCTGTCACATTTTCCAACTCACAATTGTGAATATCAAGCCAATGGTCCACATCCGAACTGTATTGATAGGCAAGGTATGGTCGTCGACGGGGTCAATGACTGCGCGCACCTCCGGGTACGGCGAGTCGTTGGCCTCGTAGGGCAGAATCTGCTCCGCATCGTGGTCACGTAGGATCGAGGCATCGTCATTATCAGCGACAGCATCTGCTGGGGGGTCCTGTTAAGTGTTAACAAAGTCCGATCGTCACTGTCATTGCCCTTTCTCGCCGATCACAGCGGAGCTCCACGAGGCTCTCGGGGTAAAAAGCCATTGGCGCCACCGGCCGGGGGCACCCCAGGATGTTGAACTGTGATCGCAAACCTTCGTGGCGCGTGTCTCGTATCCCGGGGGTGTGAATATGCAAGGGAGTCACAGGGCATTCGCACCTTTGTCCAGGTCTCTCCCTGGTATCTTTCCTCACTATTGGCCTTCTCCATGCTTGCGTGGGGCGCGACGCGGAAGATCGTGCCAAGGCTTCCGACTGGTCCAGGGGGGACGCGACCGTATTCGACAGCCCAATTACGAAGACTTAGAGGAGAGAAGGTGCAGCCGGTTGCCTGACATCGAAAGGACTGAAAGATGGATCACGTTGGCGACGTTAGGGGGAGAAGGAAGAGGAGAAATTTTGGCGGATAATCTGCCCGCGCGATCCAATCGCCGTTAGCGAAATCTAAAGTGTCGGGCAAGCCCGCCTGCCTAGTACAACATAGTACTTTGGTCCGATCGAATGTACATCTTGATGCATGACTAGAGAGCTAATGCCAGCGGGGGCTTGGATCGCGGAAGTACGGGTGTTTCTAGTCGCGATGCTAGCGGTTTAGTGTTTCGAGTCTCTAGTGTTTCGAGTCCTGACATCTGCCAATCCCAGCATCCACACGAATAGAATGCACTCCCCGCATGCCACAACCAGGGATTGCTCCCGAACTCCTCCAATCCACTCGAGCCTGGACGCGATCGTAACAGCCTTATCTTCCGTGCCGTTGTGGGCGGGCCATCCCGACGGACCTTGTGCACAATCCCCCACTCGTCGGTTCGGAGCGCTCGTGGTCACTCGTGGATGAAGCACCAGCACGAATCAGGAAGGTATGCAAGCTCAAGAAGACACTGCCATCCGCTTAAAACCACAGTGAGCGGCAGTTGATCCCCGATCCCTTTCCTCCAAGAGTTCTGCGAGCGCTGCCAACCGCTTCAGCACCACGAACGGCAATAAAAAAAATTATTATTGCTGATTTTCCACGTCAAGCACTCTGCGATTCCTCGGGGAAATGAAGATCTAGTCGACCAAAGGTCGTATAATAGGGGGTCAGATATAAATCTCATCAGCGGACACTCCCAATCCTATCTTCTTCTCACACAATCGACTTGTTAATCTCAACTGCTCTCATACCTCATTCTCACCATGGGTGGCCAGACCGCAAATGGCGCATTGCAGCCTTTCTCGCAACGACCAATTGTGATCCTCGGCGCCGGCATTATTGGTTGCGCGGCAGCACGTCAACTCTTGATATCTGGATTTTCCGTCGTGGTGGTGGCCGAATTTTTACCCGGCGATCAAGACATCACCTACGCGTCGGCGTGGGCCGGAGCCGCATGGCATGCCGCAGGCGGCATCTCGCCGGATCAGCGGTACTTCCAGGTCATCTCACACCGCGTTCTCTTGCGAATGGCCCAGGATCCAGAGTCTGGTGTCAGTGTGGTGGACGGACGGGAATATCTCGAAAAAGAGCCAGCGCCAAACTCAGCAATTTGGGGCAGAACCGTCGTCTCCAAGGTAGGAACCACTGCATCATCGGATCTCCTTTTACTCCCTTGCCCAGGCTAACCCAGACGTATTATGCAGTTCCGCGAGATGGAGCAGGGAGAATACCCCTCGAACTTCCACTCTGCATGGGCGTATGACACATTGGTAACTGACCCAACCAAGCATATGCCATGGCTTGGAAAGCAAATCACCAAACTCGGAGGAAAATTCGTCAGACAGCGTGTGGACTCGCTGCAACAGCTGTACGAGATGTTCCCCGACTCAACTCTCTTCATCAACGCCAGTGGACTGGGCAGCAAAACCCTCACAGACGTCCGCGATGACAACGTCTTCCCAGAGAGAGGACAGAATGTTTTCCTACGAACAGACGAGTGCAATACTTTCTACTTCCGAAACGGCAACGAGTACACCTACGTCATCCCCCGGCCGTATTCGCAAGGCGTTGTTTTAGGCGGCGTCAAACAGCAAGGATCACTGTAAGTGGATTATATGGATCCGCTTTTCTTCAATGACCGTTATTAACCCACTACTGCAGCTCCCCCGATGTGGATCCAGAAATTGCACGAGACGAAATAGAGCGTGCGCACAGGTTGGCCCCTACCGTTGTCCCTGAGAAGCCAGCTGCGGAGAACGTCAGCCATATCATCGGTATTCGGTCTTCTCGGAAGGGAGGCTTCCGACTTGACTCGGAGCAGAAGGGCCACCGAGTCTTGGTTTCGGCCTATGGATTCGGAGGTGGCGGTTACGCGTTCTCCTATGGAGTGGCCGATGCTGTCCTGAAGCTTGTGGAGCGCGCAGAGCGCCAGCAGGTCATTGTCGAGGAATAGTTTGGTAGCCGCGGGCTATTACATCCGCCCATGTTGCGTGGGGTGGCTAGTCTGCCATTTGTGTGACACTTCTAGTACTGTACATATCATTTTAGCGCCATCTGCTGCATATTCATTTTCTCAACAGAAGACTGATTGATTAATACCATATGAGAATTTAATTCTTAAACTGCAAGTGACGTTGAGCAGTATTTAAGATAGCGGTTGCGGGTGATCTGTACTTTACAATCAACCTTCCAAGTTGGAACTAACCCTGCCGTGTCCTAGAGTCAGCTATAAATAGCCGGAGGATCTGGGCTCGACCAGGGGCTAACCTAGGCGAGTATGATTCATGGCGTGGGGACGACTAAATGAAGATCGACTCAGTATAGTATGCTCTAGACACAATTGTGAGAATAATAAGGTTTTAGAGTTGTCTCTCTGTACGTACTGTTCAGCCACATTGACGCCTTCCAGCCAGTCGGCCAAGTTGACCCCAGATGAGGCTTTTCGCCACCGGATCTAGGCTAGATCTCACGATCGCTAATCAATTGGTTCCATGCGCTGCAAGTCAAGCAAGACTGCGCGGGCAAGACACCCTTTTCATGCAATCGTGGGACTGAACCGGATTAGCGGCTCTTCTGCCCCCCCCCCGCCGGCCGTCTCATCCGTCCAGTAGACCAACGAGGCGGTTCGGCTGACTTGGCCCTGGCCTCAAGCCATCTTCTTCCAGGTTTTACTGTGGGTTTTCTATCGCCTTTCCAAATCCCGAAGGATGGTTGTTTGAGCCTGGCGCCAGCGCCTCACACGCCATTTCTGTTATCCTCTTTAGGCCGATCCTCTGCTCTCGCATCCTCTCCTGGTCGCACATTGCTGGTTTCAATGGATGCCGCGATCGCGCCCTCGCGTCCCCGTTGAATGAGGCTGTTTCTGCTAATCTCCACCTGTCCCGCCTCCTGCAGGCTGTCGTGATCATGAAGCCGCTGGACGACGAGATGCTCCACCTCAATATCGAGGATCGCCGACGCGGCAACACCGTTGCGCTAGTCACCACCCCGCCTGAAGAGAATGACTTCAAGACGGTGGGCGCGGCCTCGAACTCTTCAGTCTCAAATCCAAAGATGCCTATGGATAGCAGTCTGATACGAATTTACCGTCGAACGCCCACACCGACGATTCTCCTGGACGGCTCTCTGCGAGTAGTGGAGACTTCGGATAGTCACCAAACTCTATTCCAACACACCCGCGAGGATCTGCTGGGCGCCAGCATCTACGAATTGCCGCCAAAATTGGTTCCGGTGCCAGATATCGTGGCGTTGAGTGGTGTGTTGGGAACAGCGATTACCACGCGCCAGGTCCAGGCTCTCGATGACGTACGTACCGCTGGTTCCGACCGTAATTGGTGTTTACGAGTGACGCCCATCTACGAACACGATACCCTCATCTACATAATTCTCGAAGCACAACCCGCGCCCTCAAAAAGGATACAAGAGCCAACTCGCTCTGTTGTACCGGACCAACAGTACTTGAACGAGACATACAAAACCCTTGTCGACACAGTCAAGGACTATGCTATTTTTATGCTCGACTGTCGGGGCCATATTGCCACATGGAACTCCGGCGCCGCAATCTTAAAAGGTTACACGAGGCAAGAAATTATCGGCAGACATTTTTCCATTTTCTACGATCGGACGGATCGACAGGCAGATAAACCCGGTCGGGAACTGGACGTCTGCCTCCGAGAAGGCAAGGTAGAGGACGAAGGCTGGCGCTACCGCAAAGATGGAACTCGATTTTGGGCAAATGTCATGATCACTGCCATCTTTCAGCTTGGCCAACATGTCGGATTCGTTAAGGTCACCAGAGATTTGACAGAGCGCAAAGCAGCAGAGGCTCGTCTGATCGACGCATTCGAAGAGTCTTCGAAGGTTAAGACGGATTTCCTCGCTAATATGTCACATGAGCTGCGCACGCCTATGAATGGAATGTCTCTGGCACTGACCATGCTAATGAGAACAAGCCTGACAAGCGATCAGAAGGAATATGCCTCTATCTTGGAAGACTCAACTTCGATCTTGTTGCAGGTAATCAACGACGTGCTCGACTACTCCAAACTTTCATCTTCCTCATTTTCATTGACGACAGACGTCCTTGATGTACCTTCTGTGGTCAGTGCAGTAATGCGAAACTGTCAGCCGTCATTGAAAACCGGCGTTGCATTGGAGAAGACAGTGGCGCCAAACTTCCCACTCAACATAAAGGGTGACCCTCTTCGTTTCCGACAGGTCTTGCAAAATCTTGTCGGTAATGCAGTGAAGTTTACTGAAAAAGGTTACGTCCACGTGAAGGCGTATCACGAGAAAGAGGAAGGTAACCCCCAGTCATACATTATTACGATTGAGGTCATCGACTCGGGAATCGGCGTGCCAGACGATGCCGCAAATACACTTTTCAACCCATTCAGTCGATTTGCCGATTCCGCCACCAAGAGATACCAGGGAACTGGTCTCGGCCTGTCCATCTGTAAAAGCCTCGCGGAGCTGATGGACGGCACAATGGGGTTTCACCCGAACCCCGATGGCCCTGGTAGCGTTTTCTGGATGACGACCAAAATGCGGCGCCTTGAGTCTGTGCTCGCATCGCAGGCTAGACGACTTATTGCCCCAGCGGATGCAACACAGCCCTTTGACGCCACTCATCTTTTGAACAAGATCGCCCCGCAAAAACAGGTTCTTCTCGTGGAGGACAATAAAGTGAACCAAACTATTATGCTCAAGCTGCTGGCCAGTCTGGGCTTCGAGAAGGTGGATGCTGCTTGGGATGGCGCCGAGGCTGTCCGTATGGTAAAGCAGAAGCCTCTCGCTTATAATGTGATTTTGATGGATATCAACATGCCTGTGATGAACGGGCTCACTGCGACTGAGCGTATCCGCGGGATGAACAATAATGTCCCTATCATTGCGCTGACCGGCAATGCTCTGAAAGGAGATGCCGAGACATACCTTGCGAAAGGCATGAATGACTACATCGCGAAACCCCTGTACCGGCAACAGCTGGTAGACTTACTTTGGAAATGGTGCGGGTCTTGAGGTCCAGATCTTTTGGAGCGCTCTCGGAAGACATGGGCTCAAATCTTGAAGACACCCGGACCCCGGTTCGACGGCACTCCCCTGCAGGTGCAGGCGACTCGGCTAGGCTCCCTGGAGGACGGCTTAATCAAAAGCGCCGAGCCTGGATCGCGGGTGACTGACTCGAGGACCCCGGAGTCATTGGCTAGTCTTTGATACGGCGACCGGTTCAAAAGATTGCGATAGTCCCTGGAATACGGGAGCCTTCATTTGACCGGGGTGCGCCGTTGATAGACTTTTGCCTCGCAAGATGATCCTCGCAGTGGCGTTAGGTGGCGTCCACGTTACAAGGCCCATCTTGTGCAACCCATAGGACGTTCTCCCACCAGGCAGAGCGCATATCGTGTTCAGGGAACCGGAGGCCCTGCAGTGCCGATCAGGATTCAACCCCTCTTCTTCCCCCGCCTGACAGCAGGCGCCCGCTTTTTGACGGAACCTACCGTGGCTTGCATTGGTGGTGAAGAAAGGCAAGGTTTTCTTTGCTTTGTAGAAGTAGCCTCCGAATGACAAATGCCAAGTTCCTCGCTACTGTCTCGCCTGTTCTATACTATCTAATGATGTCTTGCGTATGGATAAGCTTTTAGAGCAATATTTCCCCTGAGTTAGGCGACCGAGATCGAAAGGGATCGTGCTCACCTGCAGTGCGCTCTATTCAGTGGACGCGTAAACAGGAGCTAGTCTACGGCATTGATGCCCTGAACGGAGTAGAGGCCCTTTACTACGGAGTAAGTATAGCCGCAATCAAGTGTGATAACTAAGTGATTGATTCCCGCTAGAGAAATAGTCAGGCCAGTGGAGATGTAAGATAATCCAAGACACAGCTTCTGTGGGGGATTACCATCCTAGTGCGCCGTCAAAGAACTAATGTAATCCTTCCGCGGCATTGAAGACGCTCGTGACATCCCCGGAGTTGTAGCTGCATTCTCTTGGTTCCGACTCCACACAGCCCCGGTCTCGTCTCCCTCCGGCAGACTTTGGGAAATTAAAGCCATATCGGAGTCTTCAGAGGTCACGTTTCCCGGTTATCCCCCGGGTTCAGGCATGTTCCTGGTGCCTATCTTGGCGACCGTCCTGAACCTGTGGAGAACGCGGTTCCGCAATCAATTTCCACTCCCTGCTCAGGGGAAACTTGCGATCGGCATGTTTTGATGATATCATTGGGTCGACTTCGCGCGACTACCGAGTCCTAAGATTGAGCTAAACCAGCGCTCGTTTCCCAATGGGGCATAATCAACACCCACCGCGTGCTTGAAGTGGAGTTCTTGCCCTCGTTGCGCCGCGCTGACTGGCAACGGAATCATTTCCCCTCGACTCCATCTCAAAGCTCATCCCCCCACCGAGGCTCGAGCTGACCCTGCGCATTTACTTTTGCTTTTGCCGCTGAGGTTCAAACCAGTTTTGCTCCCGCTTGGCTCACATGGGCCCGGTGCTAAGTGGGCTTAGCCTCCCGAGGCTGTCTGAACGTCTCCATACGGGAGCTGCGGCAGTGCAAGATATACCCCCCTGTCTGAGGCAGAAGCTCTTATCAAGATAATGGGGTAAACAAAGACAACAAAAGCACTATGTGCGCCAACAAAACTCTATTCTAAGATACCTGCAGCACCGATGACGACAGAAAAGAGTTTGAATGCACAGCGTGCGCGCATTTGTCCTTAGATATAGCGATTTAACAGGGCAGTCATTCATCAACGTGGCTATGGCTTTGTGCAAAGTCGCCGAAGGGTGCCATCGGCGTACAGAAATTAGCATTCGGAAAGCTTCTTCACATGGCTCAGTGCGACCGTTCTTAAACATTGGATCTGAGATGGTCAAAGCCAATCCGAACGGCGGGCTTTTTTCTTTTTCGGGCATCTCGGCGCCTGAGAGATATCCTGTCAGGAAGGTGGTTTAGGTTGGTACCAATGATCCCATCTCTGGGCAGAGTCCCATCAATTTGACCTCCTCTTTTTGAGGCCCAAGCATAGACCGATCTACCTACGCTTTACCTACTGGGGTCTTGTGCCAACCCACCGAACTAAGCTGTACTCGGAGTCATTGTCCCGCTCCAGACCCGCTATCCTCGACGATCTAAGTCCCACCTCTTGGTCAAATCTACCCTTCCAACTCCACTCGGCCTGGGCTTTAGGACTATCCACCATGGTAATTGGATGCCTGGTGCTTTGGATCCGAGGAGGACCCGGACGAGGGAACGACTGATCTTCCCATTTCCCCCCGTGGATAGCGGGGGTACCGAAACACCGTATAAAAGCGCTGTGGCTCCCCCCAGGATCTACCTATCCCAGCTTCATTGTGCATGGAGTGTTGATTTTGGTTCGATAAATCTACCCACACAATCTCAACATGAAGTCAACCCTTTTGGTTTTGGGAGCTGCGGCTGCGGCTCTTGCCGTGCCTACTCCTCACTCATACACGGTGCACGAGCGCCGTGAGTTCATCCCAAACACTTGGGTTGAAGAGAAGAGGTTGGATGGCTCGACTTTGCTTCCCGTGCGTATTGGTCTGACTCAGTCCAACTTGGACAAGGGTCATGACCTGCTCATGGCACTGTTAGTGGACTCCCATCCCCCGTATATAATATGCAATTGCTAATATGACATGTTAGTTCGGACCCAGCTTCCGACCGCTATGGCAAGCACTTGAGCCAGTCTGAAGTGCATGATATGTTCGCCCCAAGCCAGGACAGTGTGGATGAAGTTCGCACCTGGCTCGAGTCTGCCGGTGTTGCCAAGCACCGTATCTCGCAGTCCGTGAACAAGCAATGGATTCAATTCGATGCCGATGCCCGTGAACTCGAGGACTTGCTTCGCACCGAGTACTACATCTACTCGCATGCTGACTCTGGAAAGTCGCACGTTGCTGCTCGTGAGTACCACGTGCCACACTCTGTTCGCGACCACGTCGACTACATCACCCCCGGTATCGCTCTGCGTGGCGTCAACAACGTCAAGAAGTCTGCCACAGGTGTCGAGAAGCGCAACCTCAACGGCCTTCCTCCCATTCTGGAGCCTATTGCTATCCCGATTGAGAAGTTGCTGAACGGCTTGATCGACTTCTGTGCTCTTGCTATCACTCCTCAATGTATTAAGGAGATGTACAACATCACCGAAGGTACCTCTTCCACTAAGGGTAACGAGCTCGGTATCTTCGAGGGCACCGGCGATGTCTACTCCCAGGAGGATCTCAACCTGTTCTTCGGAACTCTGGCCTCCGATATTCCCCAAGGAACTCACCCCCATCTGTCAGCTGTTGACGGTGCTACTGCTCCTAGTGGCGTGATCGGTGCTGGTGCCGAGTCTGATCTCGACTTCCAGATCTCTTACCCCATCATCTGGCCTCAAAACTCGATCCTCTTCCAGAGTGACGATGATGTCTACCAGGAGAACTACACTTTCAGAGGTTTCTTGAACACCTTCCTCGATGCCATTGATGGATCTTACTGTGACACTATCTCTCCTCTGGACCCATCGTACCCCAACCCTGCCGACGGTGGCTACAAGGGCCAGCTTCAGTGCGGTGTCTACACCCCACCCAACGTCATTTCCATCTCCTACGGTGAGGCCGAGGCCGATCTCCCCATCAGCTACCAGCGCCGCCAGTGCAACGAGTTCATGAAGCTCGGTATCCAGGGTGTCTCTGCCGTTGTTGCCTCGGGTGACTCTGGTGTCGAGGGACGTGGTGGTGACCCCACTCCCAGCAACTGTCTCGGTGACAAGGGCCAGGTCTTCGCTCCCGACTTCCCTGCCTCTTGCCCCTACATGACCGCCGTTGGTGCTACCTACCTGCCCGCTGGTGCCCAGGCCGGCGACCACAAGGAGGAGGCTGTCACCAGCTTCCCCTCCGGCGGTGGCTTCAGTAACATCTACAGCCAACCCGACTGGCAATCCAAGCACGTCTCCGACTACTTCTCCAAGGCCAACCTCGACTACCCCTACTACGAGAGCGCCAACAACCAGAGCTTTGGTGAGAACGGCGGTATCTACAACCGTGCTGGCCGTGGTTACCCCGACGTTTCCGCCGTCGGTGACAACATTATTATCTACAACCAGGGTCTCCCTGTCACCATCGGCGGAACCTCTGCCTCTGCTCCCGTCTTTGCTGCCATCCTCACCCGTATCAATGAAGAGCGTCTTGCCGCTGGAAAGTCTACAGTTGGTTTCGTTAACCCTACCCTGTATGCCAATCCAGGCGCCTTCTTCGATATCACCAAGGGTAGCAACCCCGGTTGCAACACCGATGGTTTCCCCGCTGCCGAGGGCTGGGACCCCGTCACTGGACTTGGAACTCCTAACTTCCCCGAGCTCATGAAGGTTTTCATGCAGTAGAGCATTCCTCAATAGAAGGATAATGCGATGGGACATATGCATGCTATATATCTAATTCTGGATCAACGATCTATGAGACGACATTCAATGTTTGTTGCGAATTTTCTAGCCTAATATGACCGTATGATCATAATGTCAATCATTACTCAACGACACGAGTTGTCAATTTTCCAGTGTTAGAACCCTCGAATAGCTTAAGCCAAGTGCGCGGGACATCGACAAATTTAGTGTCGATTACAGTCTCGGTGCTGTCGTCCACCTTGATCTTGCCGTCTTTCCAGGCTTGGAGGAGTTCTGCTCGCACTTCCTGAGCCTTGTGAATGTAGTCCATTACAAGTAGTCCATGGATGTGCAATCGGTTTGCGATGGTTTCCTGTAGATAATTAGTCCGTGGCAGATAGAGTCGCGTGTGTGAACTACTCACATTGAAGTTCTTCAGTCCGGCTCTTTGATCGACATCGGTGTTGTAGTTGGAGATGGCGCCGCTTATCCCTGTTAGTATCTTGTTGTCGCGGTCTTCCATGATCTCTTACCAAATAGCGATCCGGCCATGGACCTTCATGCGTGTGAACATCTTGTCGAGAATAGCTCCGCCCACATTGTCTGATCACATGAGTAAAATCAACTTGCAAATTAGGCACTGATCTCTTACCGAAGTATAGTTCAACGTAGTCTTCAGTCTCGCGATCAAGATCGTCATTGAACGAAGCCGCCTTGTAGTTCAAACAAACATCCGCACCAAGCGATTCAACCCATCGGCATTTGTCCTCAGATCCAGCGATACCAATAACCTAGTACAATAAATTAGCATCAAAATAACCAAAAATTCAAGCTTCATCAGATAACATACCCGCTTACACCCAATCAACTTCTTCGCAATCTGCACAACCATATTCCCCGTAGCCCCAGCGGCACCACTAACGACAATCGTATCTTCCTTCGTGGCCTTCACAACCTCAATAAGCCCATAATAAGCCGTTAAGCCAGTCAACCCAAACGCGCCGATAAGATGTGTCGCGCGCAAGCCCTCCGGAACCTCAAAAGGCCTACAAACCTTCGCATCATGGACCGAGAACTCAGACCAATTAGTCGATGCCGTGACCAAGATACCAACAGGATGAGAAGAAGCGTTCGATTGAATGACCTCGCCAATACCATAAGCTCTCATGGGATCGCCAGTCTGCATTGGGGGCGCATATGAGCGCTTGGGGTTTGCGCTAGCAGAGATGAAGCCGCGCTGGGACGGGTCATTGGAGAGGTAGATAGTTTTGACGAGGACTTGCTCTGCTCGTAATTCAGGCAGGTCGGCAGTTTTTAGCTCAAAGGTTGGGTTCTCGCCTTCGAAGGTTGGGAGGCCATTTGGTTTCTCGCGCAGGATCCACTGGCGGGTGCTGGTGGGGGCTGCTGCCATTGTTGTTGCTAGCTGTTTGAGCTGTGTTGGGATTTGAGAGTTGTTTCAGTTGAGATTTTAGGGTGAAATACTTTGAAATCCGTGTTGATCAGCCGGATAGTCGTGCTTTCAAAGTCTCTTCAGGATGTTTTCGTTTCTCAACTGCCGAGGATCAAGGGCCGTTTTTAAACCACCCCACGATGGATTGGGGGCAGAAATACATTCCTACGACCCTACGGCGTTCTCCGTAGCCACCTTTCCAACTGCGTGGCCCACTTCGTACTCGAGGATTCGATTCCTTCGGTGACTGGTGATGGTTGTCATTTACGTTGTGGGTCCCGAGGTCTATTGAGGTCGCCATTGTACATTCCGCGGACAGATCAATTATTGAACAGGATGCGAAGCCTGTTGTGCTGGATATGGACACGAGGCGAAGCTGTTCAGATGGGAAACGGTGATCTCCATCAGCCGTCAGGTGGAGGAAGGAAAAAGAGGGGGAGGGGGGTTTATAGTACTTTTTTCGGGAGCTGCGAAGGAAGGCGCGGGGGAGCATTTGGCTTTTCGTTCCTTCCAAACTTGTGCTCGGGGTGGTTTGTAATGCAACAGAGCGTCCGCCGAGCCTCCATGGCTTCTTCCACCGCTACCCGCACCTTCAGTAAAACCGTAGGCCTCAAGCGGAACTGGTTGTGTGTACAGAGCCTCCGACGGGTAAAGCACTCACCACTCACCGCAGCTTCTGAAGTGTTGCCCCCAACGAGTTGGGTCTGTTTATCCTGGCGGTGGGCTACAAATATTAAATAAAGGCCCTATTCAGCCTTGGTTTAAGTATTAGCCTTTACGTTGAACAGTATTGAAGGTCTGACAAAAGTTCATTATTCATGAATCTCCATGCGCTTCGTAAGCAGAACGTTGGAGATCGTTGGTATATAGCTTTGAAATCTTCAAAAGAGCATAATACAATCATCTTCCATCATGTAGAGCGATGCTAGAATGTTCACGGCTCGCCATTAATAGCCTGTTGATGTCTCCCGAACACAGGTCCACCATCCAGCTCATGGTACTCCGGGACTGGACTCACTGGGTATGGCGCCTCGTATATCGACTGGCCATCTAGTTGTGCTGGCGGTGGTACTAGCGGCTTGCGAGGCACCGACAACCGGCGTTCTTGTGCTGCAAGCAGTGGCTCGGCGGGCATTGATAGTCGATGATCACGAACTGGAGGCGCACGGTCGTGAGGAAGTGTGAGGCGACGTTCAACAAGCGGGATTGGTTGACCTGGAGATAGCGAGGATGGGTGCTCTTGCGTTTCATTTGGCTGGCTACGTGTTGTGTCTGGTTGAGTAGGAGGAAGGAAAAGCTCATGAGTCGAGAGGGCCTGCTCAGGAGAAGGGGGCTCATCGTATAAAGAGAGACGGCCATCGTTTGATGGAACCGAGACATCGAGAGGTGGTGACATCTGGCGGTCCTCTGCTGGGACTGGCTGATATCTTGGTGGCTTCTTTTCTAGTACTGCTGGCGGTGGAGCTGAAAGTGTACCATGCACCTCTCGACTCCGACGGTGCCTGCGTCTTTGGCGCAGTATACACCACATGAGTAGAACAATTAAGACAACTCCTACGATGACACCTGCAACTATCCCACCTATTGCGCCTGGACTGAGTGAATTGCCACCGGAAGATTCGCAAGAATAACCACCACGGTAGACGCCATCTGATTGCATTTTATTTAGCGCATCGCAGGACATTTTATCTCCCCCGTGGATATCTGTGCGGCCATTGACGTGGTCCAAAGAAGATAACGAGATACTTCACTTGTCAGCTCAAGCTCAAAGCGAGGGCTTTGAATACTTACGCTATGAAAGAGCCGATGAGGTCCAAGGTCCCATCAACTTCGTTCAAATCATCAAATTCCAAGTATTCCAGTTTCGGATTGTCTTCGATGGCGATTCCAGCTGACACTTGCGATAATGAGTCCATGGTGACATTGATCAACGAGTCGAGATTTCTGACCGCCATCCCACCCCCTATTGTCTCAAGGTCTGATGCGATCAACTGCGTGAGACCAGAATTTGGCTCCGCCGTTAACGTACCCTTTATTTCCTGGACATTATTCAAGCGGATGGACCCAGCCATTGTTGAAGATATATTGACATTTCCATAAATCGTGTCGCAATCGCCGAGTTTGTCTGCGTCGCTTTGGCTAGATATCGTGTATGAATTCGAGCCTATGGTATCCACTGCCGTCAGTCTTGGTTTCGGAGCAAGATTATTTGGATACATACACGAGTCATCATCATTGTCATTTGCAAATACTCCTCTACTTGCCACGGCAAGCAGGAGAAATGCTTTATGGAGATGCATCGCACACTTTTCTCATTGGCGACTGGTAAATTTTGTCCTCCTTACACAGCTTGAAGAAACAGGGTCCATCGAAGTAAAAGAATGTTTATGCGACTGGGGCGCAGCCACTTCAATCGACGATTTCATTTGCACTAAAATTTCCGTGGCGTGCAAACCACGCCACGAGCCAGTGCACTCATTGGCCATGATCCCTGAGAGCCAAGCTTTGGCCTGATACGATGCTCTAGCTATCGGAAAGCACCGCCTCAAAACCCCGCTCGTACTCGCTCCGGGCCCTTTCCTGATCCGTGATGAATCGAGGGACCCGCCGTGTAGTAGCTTGTTGACTTGTTTCTCCATCACATACTCCCAGCCGAAGCTTGTTCTCGGCAAGTCGATGGATCCGCATCGGCCCCATAAACTGCGATTGGTGTTGCCTGATATTTTATTTATTCTCGCCATCGGTTTAATAGATTCACATCTTCGCCAAAGTATCATTTTCCCACAAAAGGGGAAGTGGGCCCAACGCATTTCCCACATTTAGCATAGAGAGCTACAACGGGAAACATCCCTTAGCCCGAAGGCTTGGGTTGGGCCAGTAAACCAGGCCAAGAAGCCATGGTCTAGATAAGACGAAAAACTAGACAAAGGAAAAGCGGCGCCTGCAGCCACCTATGTTGCATGCAACAGTGTGTTCTATTTTTGCCTTGGGCCTAACTTATCTCGATCCCGAGCGGCACCCGCAGGCAGCAAAATTGGCACCTGCGCCGATTAGCTTCAGGCACCGATCGAACAGGCGAATAAATCAGTATCCACTAACTCGTGCTAGTAAAGAGCAAGATCATTTGGTCAGAAGAACTACCTAACCTGTACCACCCCAATCATAAATTGTGCTGCGCATTTCGTGTTGATTTTAACGCACGTGTCTTTGACTCTTGAAATCGTGAAACTTGAAATTCCCAATCTCTACTCCGTACAGCGAAATAAATTGCATTAATACAGCAGGGAGCTACATTCTTGAGCCAGCAAAAGGGTCCTCCTAACGTGATTCCTTTCCGGGCGGGACCCGCTTCTATGATGTAATTTTGTTTTCTGAATCAAGCATTATTAGTATTCTTTCTCGGATCCTACGTCCACTATCTCTTTCCACGATCTGTCTCTAGTCTGATTATCGTATATATCACCATGTCTGCACCGACCAAAGTCACTTTTCCATCTTTCATGCTGCAGGTCAGCGGTGAGCTATATGTCCCTCTATCTGACTCTCCCGATCGCAATGGTGCTGCAATTGTGGTCAGTCATCCCATGACCGGTGTTAAAGAGCAAACCTCTGCGGATCATGCCCAATTGCTATCTAAAGCTGGTTTCTACGCCCTCACGTTCGACGCCGCGTACCAAGGCGAAAGCACCGGTCAGCCGCGCGGTCTTGAAGACCCTCACCAAAGAGTAGAAGATGTCAAGGCTGCTGTAAGCTACTTGACCACTCTCAAGGGTAAGATTGACCCCAGCCGGATTGGCGTTCTTGGGATTTGCGCCTCGGGAGGCTATACATCCTATGCCGCACAGTCTGACTCGCGTATCAAGGCTCTGGCCACTGTCAGCGCTGCCTGTGTCGGTCGCATGACCCGGAATGGGGGTCTACATGAACAGAACAACAAGGAGGTTCCCGAGGCTATTGCCGGGGCTCTCAGGATTTCAGGAGACTGGCGAACGCAGGAAGCCGGTGGGCCTCATTCGGAAGCTCCAGCCATGTTCAGCTCCGATATCAAACAGATTCCCGACGACGCCGACTCTTTCTTCAAAGATGCAGCTGATTACTACGGCTCCAAGCGTGGATATCACCCACGTTCGGACCAGAAAGTTCCTCTCTCTAGCTACGATCTGATGGTTTGCTATGATTCATTCAACTTCCAACACTTGATCTCTCCACGGCCATTGTTGATGGTCGCCGGATCCAACGCTCAGACTCTCCATTACAGTAAAAACGCAGTTGATGCGGCTCGTGGGCCCAAGGAGCTCTTCTTTGTCGAAGGAAAGAACCATTTCGACCTTTATGATGATCTTGAGGTATCAGGTCCGAAGCTTGTAGAGTTCTTCGGCAATAGCCTCTAAAACAGATCATACCGGGATTTGAGACCGCAGGCATAATAGGAGCTTTAGAGGAAAATCCAAAACAATTCTATTCTAAATTCATTTCGAGATCATACAATTGAATTTCGACTTTGACGCCGGGTGATCCAGAAGTGAACAATTTGTAGTGTCAATCACAGTAAAAGCTGCTATAATGGTGATGACCGATCATTTTGTGCATTCGTGTGACGAAATACTGATAGTAAATCACATGTAAACACACTATATAGAGTGCGCCCGTGAATGTTGCGACGTTCCAGTGGTCTTTTGGCCTAATTAAGGGGCGAGCCCGGCCAGATATTTCCCTCCAGACTTGGGCCTGACTATCTCGACCCGAAGCTGCACCCGCAGGCAGCAAAATTGGAACATGTATCGATTAGATCGATACGCCGATCGGACAGGCAAACAAAATTTAATTAATTTTTCGCCAACGTTTTGCCGGTGAAGAAACCACTTGGCTCGCGTCATTCCTAGCATAGGTTGGCGTTGCTAATCTTAGCCATGCGCACAGGAGCTTGGGCTGCAGATTCTGTACGCCAATCATATACGCACGTGTTTCAAATCCTTGGAATCTTGTAATCTTCGACAGAAAAATCAATCACGGATGTAGAGGTACTGGATGTATTCCCCAGTGCTTCGTAGGCAGCTCTACTATGCCATGCTGAAGGGCAATACCCTTATTTAGCCTGAGGCAGCATCATGAGTCAGCAATGCGGGGAAATCGATCCCGACCCCAAACCGCAAAGCTCCTCAGGGTCCAAAAAAATGATAGCTCAGACTCCCCAATGAGACCCCCATGAGAGTGGGCAAAGGCTGTGGACGGTGTCGACATCGCCATATCCGTTGCGTGATCCCTGAGGGTGCGTCGGCGTGCACCCCTTGCACGCGCCTCGGTCGCGTCTGTCATCTAGATCCCCGCTTCCAGTTCAAGGCTGTTCACCATGTCTACCAAAAAAGTCAAGGATCAGCCGCTCGATTTGATCTTGAATGGGACAATGATCAAACCTGGGTTGATGTGTCAAAGCCACGTAATTATCACCACAACACCTCGCTATCAGCAACTGCTTATATATCCCAGTGAAATTCGTACTCGAAACCGACGATGACCCCGAAGACGAAAGCGGCTCTGTTCAGCAACCCTCCACGCCCGTCAAAGCTCCAGTATTGGCAGTGGAGAACATATTGCAGAGTCCGAACGTGACAGTTGAAAGCCCAGGACAGCTGAACGATGGAACACCCGCAGATAGCCAGCGCCCCGTGCAACATGTCTCGCAACACTCGACACCGCACCAGCTTGCAGTGGGTAGTAGCCCAGGCTCAAATTCAGACCAAGTAGCCCATACCTTGGCTTTTAGAGAAGCATACTTAATGCGCTCATTCATCCAAAAAATCGCACATTGGGTGAGTACCTATATTCCAGATATTTTTGGTGTTTGACGCATTCTCATGATGACAGGCGGATATATGTGATCCACAATGTCATTTCGCAACTGTTGTTCCTCAAAGGGCGCTTCAGGTTCCAATGGTACTTAAATCAGTCCTGGCACTGGCTGCTCGGCACGATGCTCTACTACACGACGCGACCGACTGGGAAGCTTCCTCCTACCACGGCGAATGCCTCGAACTACTTATTACGACACTTAACCAGCCGGAGCACACGTACGATGAAGATATGTTAGTCACAGTAGTGATTCTGCGAATGTACGAAGAATTCGACAATACCAAAGACGAGAAATTTCATCTACTCGGATCCAATCGACTTATCAACATGATGTCCCGCTCGGCGCAGTCCGGTGGACTGGCAGAGGCCCTAAGTTGGCAGTTTTTGAGACAGGCCATATACTCGTCGGTAGTACAGTATCAACCTATTCAGCTAGACTTGGAGAACTATGAGGGCTCCACGATGCTACAGAGACGGGATGATGCGGCCTTGGCAAATGCTGCGATCTATCACTGTGCGCACATTATCCAGATGTGTCGTGATTGGCCAACCATTCCGGTTGACCAGAATGGGTGGCAAGATAAGATTAAAGCTGTCGAAGAATGGCATGAATCAAGACCCAATACATGGCAGCCTCTCCGGTACGAAATGGCCAATGTGGCTGCCGACCGACCATTTCCCGAAATATGGATGATGTCAGCCTCTGCTGGTAAGTCGACCCGCTTTGTTACTGGTCATGTATCTAGGTTGATAAATAACGGTCCCCCAGTGGTCGGAATGCAGTATTACCATGCGGCATGGGCATTCTTGACCCTTTGTGGTCCTAATTCGCAATCGGGCAATGATTTTGAAAACGCCCGAACCCGACGCATGGCAGAGGTATACCACCCAATAATAACACCCTCAATACGTCTTGCTGACCACTTACTTTGGCCTTTAGAGAACGATTGCTACGCATGTCATCACCGTAATCGGACTTTCTCTCTCAAATGAGAGCGTTCAAAATGCGTACTTCATGGCTTGTCACTTACTTCATCGCTGTGAGTTTCCCACGTTATCTTTCCGCTGTTACAAATCGCTAACGATACATAGTTGGATATTGTATTCGTAACCCAATTGAACAGCAAGGGTCGTTGCGCTTCCTAGGGCACATGGAGAAGGTACTCGGTTGGCAAACCTCATGGATCAAGCTAGAATTGGAACGACAGTGGGCCGAGCTTTCGGAGGTTGATCCTCCTTCTGTCGGCGCTTCTTCAATATAGATCCTTTGTTTATGTTGTGATATAGTAGGCTCCATAATTTGATAGTCGTGTTATCGTACAAATGCACTATTATACCTTCATATCATGACCAATCCCTCTGTGCAGGCTAGATCTTGTATAACGGTCCAATCATTTCAATAAGCCTGCTCATTACAAAATTTCCCCGAAACTCCGCAGCAGAATTCACCCCAAAGTCGTCGCATCTATCGTGCGGAGGGAGCCCAGATATAGCCGGGGGTAAGTCAGCCCGGCCGGGGTTAACGCGGGTTTATACGAGTCGCGGGTGAGAACACGTGCAAATTCAACGCTGCTTGACCGTTTGCTTTGTTTGATTATATTTCTGGGAATGGCAGCAAAGGGTCTGCTATATTACCATCAGCCCGTTATTTAATATGGAATTTTGATCCACGCCAGTAGCAAAGGAATTACCCCGACGGTCGAAAATTGATAAATCCGAATCAATATCATCTGGAATTAATCGTCGCGGAAATATGGAAATGCATTTATTATTTAAAATGAGATTGATTCCTTTGAACTCTTGTCTTTTAACGCCAGCATTCCTCTGTATCTGAACAGCCCAGAATTTGATTGCACTATGCCTTTGCCAACCCACTACAAAGCGGCTCAATTCACGGAAGCCGGAAGTCCTTTGACAATCGGCACAGTTGAACTTTTTCCACCGAAGGCTGGAGAGGTCTTAATCAAAGTTGAGGCATGTGGGGTGTGCTTCTCTGATACTTTTGCCCAGGCTAATGGAGTTGCTGGGAGCTTGTAAGTCGAGTATATACATATCAATTGTGTTGACTCGGAGCTAAGCAAATCTAGTCCGGGTGTCCCCGGGCACGAAATAATCGGCCGTGTCGTCGAAGTTGGAGAAGGCGTCAGCCAGTGGAAGATGAACGATCGTGTCGGCGGGGCATGGCACGGTGGACATGACGGTATGTCGATTCTCTGATGCTTGACTTTATCATTCTACACACCATTCTAATTTTTCTCGAGGAACTTGTCTCAATTGTCGCAAAGGCCAATTTCTGACGTGCAGCAACGGTCAGGTAAACGGCATTACAAAGTCTGGAGGCTGTGAGAATTCTTCTTATAACTGATGTAAGAGCTTCACTGATTTATTATGAAATAGATGCCGAGTACTGCATTTTGCGCGCCGAGGCAACTGTGCCGATCCCAGAAGATGTAGACGCAGCCGAATACGCACCCATCCTTTGCGCTGGAGTGACCGTCTTCAACTCCATCCGCAACATGAACATCGGACCTGGATCCCTAGTTGCTATCCAAGGACTCGGTGGCTTGGGTCATCTAGCCATTCAGTATGCTAATAAATTTGGCTTCCAGGTAGCTGCGATCTCCCGGGGTGCCGACAAGGAAAAGGCTATACGAGCACTTGGCGCACACCACTTCATTGATGTTAGCTCGAAAGACCCTGTCAATGAGCTACAAAAACTTGGTGGTGCCGCTTTGATTGTGGCGACTGCACCTTCTGCTGCAGCTATCTCGCCCCTCATAAAGGGTCTTGATTCGTTTGGAAAGCTTCTAGTTCTCTCGCGTAAGCTACCTGGCAGATTGATATTGAGTCTCAAGTCTAACTTGATACAGTTCCTGGCGAAATTCCGATCGAGACTTACCCTCTGGTGAGCTTTACCTTCCGGTATCTTACTTCTAATCGTACCATGGTCCCTAACATGCTGCTATGTCTTAGATTAGCAAAGGCTTGTCTGTCCATGGATGGCCAAGTGGGCACGCGCTTGATTCTGAGCAAGCTATTCAGTTCACTCAATATCAAGGAATCGAGTGTCAAGTTGAAAGGTTCCCTTTGGAGAAGGCCGACGAAGCATTCAGTAAGTGGCTTTCCAGGCCCTCGGATATACTTTACTAATAAATCTCCAGACGCCATGCTACAAGGTACGGTTCGCTTCCGCGCAGTTATTACGATGGACTAGACTAGGACCTTCCCAAATTATATTGCTTATCAATGAAAGACGCTGGCAGTTGAAGAGGGGAAGCTGGTCTAATTGCCGAGTGGGGCTGCCGAGGGTTTCACGAAGGGGCAGTTATCTGTCATTGGATACAAAGCCCCCAAGATCCGCCTATTTGGACGTATTAACGGAAAGGATTCGGCGGTTATCAATCAGTTCAATGAATATTGAGTTTGGGTCGACCTTCTTATTTCAGTAGTTGAGATCATGCGTGAGAGAGGTCACCATGCTCGGCCAGTTCACAACTTGGTGGGTATAAATAGCGCCTTCCCCGCATCGTAGAACATCACTCCAGAACCCTTTCACTTATCTTGCATTTTTATTTCTCAAACCAATCAACCAACATGACAGAGCCATGGGAAACCGTTGTCGCAAGAAAGCAAGCCGAAGCCGCTGCTAAGATCCCTGCCGCGTGGCGTCTGCCCACCGAGTTTACTGCGGACATCTCGGAGACCTCAACTGCCAACGTTCTGGATGTCCCGCGACGATCTAAGCTCTTGTCTGAAAAACAGCTTGAAATCACAGAGCAGAATGATGCGACTTCACTCCTCGAGAAGCTTCACAAGGGTCAACTTACTGCCTACGAGGTTACTGAAGCTTTCTGCATTCGTGCCGCTATCGCGCAACAAGTGGTATGTTGAATTATCGCATCAAAGAAAAAAATATAGATATGGGGCTGAATATTTCTCAGACAAGATGCCTTACAGAGACCATGTTCGATGAAGCGTTGAAGCGAGCAAAAGAGCTTGATGATCATCTACAGAAGACAGGCAAACCAATTGGGCCCCTTCATGGTCTCCCCATTAGCTTTAAGGTAGAGATTTACTCTTCTACTAATATCAGAAATAATACTCATTTTTCTATAGGACTGTTTCAACATCAAGGGAGTTCCATCAACCATTGGATTTACCTCTTTCGTCAAAGATGGCCCGGTTGAGAACGACTCCGCAGTTGTAGAGGTCCTGGTTCGGCTCGGTGCGATCCCCCATGTCAAGACGAACATTCCACAAACTATGATGGTACGTATTCAAATGAGGTAATATAGCTGATATCAAGTATTGACCTACAATATATAGGCTGCTGATTCGCACAACTATGTTTTCGGCCGAACTCTCAATCCCAACCGTCTGAATCTCTCAGCCGGAGGTTCGTCAGGCGGAGAGGGAGCGCTGATCGCCATGCGAGGCTCAGTCCTGGGAGTTGGAACTGATATCGCTGGGTCGATCCGAATCCCGGGAATTTGCAACGGCACATTCTCCTTTAAACCAACTAATGATCGGATCCCCGTGGGCGGCCAAGTCGGTGCTTCTCGAACATCCTTGGCAGCCATCAGAGCATGTGCTGGGCCACTTGCGACTTCAGTCCGCGACTTGGGACTTTTCATGAAACTCGTCACCAGTGACGATCCATGGGAACTTGATCCAACTGCTATTTTCTCTCCTTGGCGTGATGTCAAGCCAAAGTCAACCCTACGTCTTGGCTTAATTGTGGAGGATCCCGATTTCCCACTTCACCCGCCCGTTCAAAGGACGCTAAACGAGGCAGTCGATAAGCTGAAGAAGGCCGGTCATGAAATCGTTCCATTGAATCATCCATCTATTAGAGATGCCTGCGTTTTGGGATTCAGAATGTTTGCCATGGACCCTAACAAATTAGCAGCTAAACGCATTGCAGCTAGTGGAGAGCCCACGATCCCAGCATTGGCTTCCACGTCCCTACCACATGGGAAGCTCACTGAAGAGTACTCGCCATTGACACTTGAGTCTCTTTGCGAATTGAAAGGACAAGTGGCTCTACTAAAAGAGCAATTCCGAACGCTTATCGCGACATCCAAATTGGATGCAATCATCATGCCGGGCTACCAGACCACGGCTCCGCCGCATGATCTATATTCTTTCCCCTCATACACTGTTTTGTGGAATGTCTTGGATGTGAGTATTGTAGGGATTCATTGATCCATTCATACTAACTTTATGCCCCAGTACCCCGCGTCTATCGTGCCATTTGGCAAGGCCGATAAAGCTGCGGACGCGCCATTCGTCCGCGATGCGGACTATACACCTCCTTGTAAGCTACAAATGAAAAGGAATTTGATCAACTCTATTCGTACAGGTGCTGACTCTTTTTACGCAGATGTACCTGATGCAATCGAAGGTGCCCCTTGTTGTGTTCAAATCGCGGGGCGCAATATGCGAGATGAGGAACTAGTCACAGTCACCCAGACTATCTCTGATGTGCTCAAGGCATAGTGCGGTAGTCATGTTATGAGAATCATTGTCTTGGTATACAGTCAGACCCTCGCCATATAGAATTCAAAGATCACGAGGTTTTGGAAACAAATCTCAAGAGATTTATAACACCCAAGAGCGTTTGCCGAATGTCAATATGCTTAACATGCCATATAACCGGACAAAGGGAAGGGACAAGGTATCAATTACTTGTTATCAATACGTAGTTCAAATTTCCACCACGGAAGAATTGGTTGACGCATCTGCTTCGACATTTCTCCGCCCGGGTGCATGACACTACCCCCTCACTAGAATATTAAGGCCCCCGCTTGAATTAAGGCCCTCGTATATTAAGGCCCCCACTCGACTTTTAGGGATCCAAGCACTATGAAACCGCCTTTTAGATCGGTTCAGCCCATCGAAAAACATCAGGTCTCATAAAGAGGGAGAAGCTTTTATTCTTCTGTTATTCTCAACATGAAAGGTCTTGCACTACAGTCCCTCTTCTGGTCCGCGGCCATCGCTGGTCCATTCCCTTCCCGACATTCACAAAGTGCTTCCAAGCCACCATTTTTCGTGCTTGCTGGGGACAGCACAACAGCAGTTCAATCTTCAGGTGGCGGAGGCTGGGGCGACGGATTCCTAAATACAACCCTTTTCAACGGTGCCTCGGGTCAAAACTTTGGCCACAATGGAGCAACAACTGTTAGTTTTCGTTCTGGGGGTGACTGGAACAAAGTTCTCGCAACTGTATCCCAAGTCAGCGCCGACTATGACCCATATGTGACCATTCAATTTGGTCACAATGATCAGAAAGCAGCTGCAAACATATCGATAGCGGAGTACACGCAGAACCTGGAGAAATTTGCTGCGGAGGCTATTGATGCGGGGGCAACTCCAATTCTTGTTACTCCTCTTTCCCGCCGGAAATATGATAATTCCACCAATCCACCTCAGATTATTGAAGACCTTACAGATCAGAGAGAAGCCACACTTCAAGCTGCTAGCGCTTCCGGGGTCTCACATATCGATCTTAATAAAGCAAGTACAGATTACTTGAATTCGATTGGGCAGGCCGATGCTTGGAAATACAATTTGAATCCGGATGATGCTACTCATCTTAATGGCGAGGGAAGTGTTGTTTTTGGGGGGTTAGTGGCGACGCTCATAGAATATGTATTCCCATCACTTGAGCAAGATGGTTTCATCAAGGTAAACACTACTTTGGAGGCATATCTAAGCGAGGGCACTTTCTACTGGCCATAATCGGCTCCAGGTTTTCCACGAGCTATCGTGGTGGTAGTTGGTGAAATTCAAGATTCATAAGAGATTTTTGCTTCATTGTACTTAAGAAAGCCACCTTATAATTTCGAGTTGCTTTCAAAGGTGAAGATATTTCTCCTTTGTTCCGGGGCTCCCTTCTGGTCAATCGATACTACACCGAATTTTCCAATTGGCTCTTCACGACCAGACGCTAGGCGCTGGAGAGTACTCTCATCTCCATGGTTTGCCAGGAACCTATGGCCACTTGACTTCAGACGGCCGACAATATAAGCCTTTTTGGGGCTTCCGTCCCGTTTGAACTCAACAGTGTATGTCTACGCAAGTCAGTGCCGATTCTAAAAACCTGATAAGGCTCAATGAGCAGCAAGAAACATACCTCAACGACCGCATCACCTTCTGCCTCCTCTGAAATGGCAGGGTAACTTTCGACAGACTTCTTCTGTAGCTTAGTACTATCCGGATAATCGGTGGTACTCTTAGGTGATTCTCTCGAAAGAGAAACCACATGCTGATACGAAAGAACGCCTCCATTCGCAAGAATGAGCGCATTTCGACCAGACCCCTTGCGCAGTTTCCGAGTCATCTCAGTGATCGCCTTACAATGTTAGTCACGAAATGCGATCGTGGTGGAGGCAACCTTACATGCATAGAGTAGTTGTTTCCCGCGCCTCCGAAAGAAGTGAGTCCACCAAGAACAGTAATAGGCTTTTGCGGTTTGGTTATTGAGAGACCAAGATGATCACATGCTAGCTTTGGAACAATTGGGAAGCATGAATAGAAGTCGTAGATATCAATCTGGGCAGGAGAAAGATTGCTCGAGTTCAGGCATTGGTCGATAGAGTCAGATATGGCCGAGCTGTGGAAAAAGTTTGGTCTTTCCCAGACTATTTCATTGTTAGTATGGTTATTCAGTGATATGGCATATAGTAAGCGGAACGCACAGTTGTCCTTCTCTTTGAAGCCTGCTCCGCCTAAGGGGTAGATCCATTTATCTTCTGGAATCTGAAGCTGCTTTGCATATTCGGTTGATGTCACAATACAAGCTGCGCTCAGGTTGACAGTGTTGAAAGCATTCATCAAAAGGGGGTCTAAAATCATGTTAGCTTTATTTCTTAGGATTGCTAAGAAACTATACTCACATGGGAAGCAGATCATGCGATTTTTCTTGGAGACGGTACCAATCGACGCCGCAGTCTCCTTTGACCCGGAGTTCCACGCATATTCATTCGACTGAGCTACTTTACTGAAGCTTCCATACAGAATAGCTGACTCGTCATTGTTGTCCTTGATAGACTGGCCCCGATGCGCCCTGAAACCATTCTCGTATAATGGATAAACTTGAATGGGGGCGCCAACTGAGTGCCTTCCAGCAACGTCTAATGTCACTGTCAGCCCAATCATCCGACCCTCATGCTCAAAATTTAGAACTCACCCTTCTGAAGGTCTCGATTTGTAGGCGAGAAAACATTCTCAATGGGCTCAGATGGCTCCGTCCAACCAGGGGGCGGGATAGCTCCATTCTTAAAGCATGCAGTCAAAGAAGCCAAAGCCTCAGCTCCAGTAACAACAGCGGCCTTGCTCTCACCTTTCGCGACCCGCAAGGCAGCATTGTCTAAGAGCTTAGCTGGCTGATTACCTCCATGCTCACTGTAATGGCCATGCTTCTTTTGGATGTCAAGCTTCTCCGCTAAGAGGCCTGGCAAATCTGCGTAAGGCCAGGTCCAGGTTCGGACGACATTGATACTATCGATAGCGTCTTTGAGTTTTTGCAAGCTGTCCTGTGACTGGCTTGCATCTTGTAAGGCTAGGCGGATGGCCTCTAGCATGAGCTGAGCTGGCTCTTTCGCATCTTCCACTGCGGTCGACCGGTTCTTTACATCGGCAACGCCGACAATAACGGGGATCATTTTGTGCGGCTGATCTCGAGATAGATATCACTTGCAATTCGATGCAAGGAGAGCAAATACGCAGCAGCAGGGGCCTTGTTTGGCGTTACGCGAGATCTGAAGGTGGAGATCGTTGTGATTCCTCGGCCCGAGCAGCCCCTGTGCCTCGAGTCCAGCTCTTGCGTCACAAGCGTTTACTACGTGTAGTTATGCAGCAACATTAATTACTAGTGATAGGATTTAGATGATTCACATCCGTAATTGAAAATTTCAATTTATAGGAACAGATAGACGACATTTGATTTGATTGTTCGCTTCTACGTGTACATTCACGGTCGCTCAGAGCTTAGAAGGAACCCATTTGGGCTGTTTCTTTGCCGCAAAAGCCCCAACGCCAATCTTAAAATTATCAGCAGCGACAAGCTTGCTGATATATTCATGTCGAATACGCGATGTGGCATGTTCCACGCTTGGGTTGTCCCAAGCCTCGCGCAAGCCCTGTCGCGTCACAATAATTCCATCAGGGGAGTTTTTGGTAATTTGCTCGGCAAGGGCGATAGCCTCGTCCACCACCGATCCAGGGGATTGTGAAATTCGGTTAATCAAGCCAAATTCCAGGGCTTCTTTGGCAGGCACTCTGCGGCCGGTCATAGCCAGCTCTGAGGCAATAGGGAGCCCGACCGTTCGCACCAGACGAGGCAAGCCGCCCGCGGCAGCGTACAGTCCCACCGCGACCTCGGGCAGTCCGAACTGCGCTTTAGGAGACGCGACAACCATATCGCTTGAAATTCGTCAGTATTAATGAGATATATAGATGAATTCTTGAGCTCTCAGATAAACGTACCAGTTCAAGCATATTTCAAATCCTCCGCCCAGCGCAAATCCATTGACAGCAGCTAAGACGGGTTTCTTGCCTCGGCGCTGGCTCAAGCCGCTAAATCCAGATGGCGGATGGTTCATCACTGCAGCCTCAGCTCCAGTCTTGGGGCCTCGTCGAGAGCTTGCTTGCTCCAGAAGGTCTTGCCCAGCGCAGAATGATTTCTCACCCGCGCCGGTTATAATTGCAACCAAGAGTGTGGGCTCATTATCGAACCAGCTAAAGAGGTTGTCACCTTCCCAGTGAGCCTCGGAAGGGAGCGAATTCCGCTGTTCTTCTCGGTCAATAGTGACCAAAAGAATTCCTTCCTTAGGATAGGATAATTTGAAGAATTTGAGAGGCGGGGGCTGGGAATGTAATGAAGCCGCCATGGTTGTGACGTGATGAGGAGGTGAAAGGGGAGTCGAGAGCAAAATGTCAAGGATGCTTCACCCTGGAAGCTTGAAGATATGCGCGACGATGCTCCGCTGGGAATCTGGGGTCGCGCGCTTCTCGGCTCCACTTGTAGTATAAAATGCTTTATTTATGCAGTTCTCAGCTACAAGAGGCGTTTGGCGAATCGGCTGTGAGAGTTTGACTAGTTATGAAAGTGAGGGGGCGCAAACTTACCTCGGACGCTCGGCTAGCGGCCTTCCCCATCCCCAACATAACCATCTCCACAGCACGATTCTAGATCAGCAATTGATTCAGAGTCGCAGAGAATTTCAACATGGCTTCGCAGAATACATTAAGTGACGCTTACGTCCTGGGCGTGGGCCTGACCCAATTCCTTAAGCCTCGTCGTACCCGCGAATACCCCGAGCTGGGATACGAAGCTTGCGTCAAGGCTCTCACCGATGCTCAAGTAAACTACGATGAGGTCCAAACGGGCATCGGATGCTATGCCTATGGCGACACGACCTCCACGCAGAGAATTCTCTATCAGTTAGGAATGACCGGTAGGTATCTTATCACATCCATGATTTCGGCTTTGAGCAGTCGACTAACGAGTCCAGGAATTCCAATGTATAATGTAAACAATGCTTGTGCTACTGGCTCTTCCGGACTGCATCTAGCACGTCGCATGGTCAAAGGTGGCCTCGCTGACTGTGTCTTGGTTGTCGGCTTCGAGCAAATGCGCCCGGGCTCTATCAAGAGTGTCTGGGATGACAGGCCTAGCCCCCTAGGCCCTTCGACCACGATGATGGAAGATACTTACGGAAAGCATGACTCTCCACGCAATGCCCAATACTTTGGCAATGCGGGCCAAGAATATATGGACCGGTAAGATCAATAACACTTCTTATAAACCCTCAAACTAATCATCTTTTTAGCTATGGGGCCAAAGCCGAGGACTTCGCCGAGATCGCACGAATCTCCCACGAGCACTCTCAAAGAAACCCCTACGCCCAGTTCCAGAATAAATA